>JANJGK010000042.1:1975695-2033195 GCA_039081455.1 Macrobrachium rosenbergii
ATAGATTGTGGCAGGTATGTGAACTGCTTAGGCTAGACTGTATTAGCTTAGGTGGTATTATTATGCTTTATAATGTGCAGCTCACTTTTCCAGCCACACAAAGCTCACCTTATTTTCTTAAGTGCTCATTAATATTTGTGTAAATGCTCAAATGACATTTCTTATGAATTCAAACATGCGATAGATGTTTTAACTTATTATTCTGGAGGTGGAAGAGAAGTACACAGGATGGTAGGTTTTTTGTTATATTTTGAAATTTCATTGCAATCCGTTTTTAAAGTCACAGTCGTTAGAATAAATTAGAAAACCAATGGGGAAACATATTTTTATTCTAATATTTTTTTTATTTACTAGAGTGAAGCAGGTAGATGCTGCCATCAAGAAGAATTTATACAGAACTGGTGGTGGTCCTCCACCATTTCTTCGAAAGTCTTCTGAAGAGTTTGTCATAGCTGCATCACTGATGACAGAAGAATTAACCATGGACAAGATGGGATTGAAACATTTCATCCAGTTGATGAAACAGAAGAGCCCATACGTGATGTTAGAATAAGTAAGTGCTCTGATGTTTTCAAGAATGAAATATATAAACTAGTGAACCTTCAACTTTTTGATGGCCATTACACTCTTCCTGTCAGGAAAGTTTGTAATGCCTTTGGGGAAAGCAAAATGGTTATGTTTTTATTATTAATGGCTGGGTTTAAGATAACATTTTAATGCTGTGTGGCCCTAAAGGTTCCAGCACTTGTATACTCAGTTCAGAAGTGTGAACGCTTAGTTGGAAGGACATGTGAATATGTTGATTTGCCAGATTTCAGTAAAGCTTTTTAAAATCACGGGTAGGCCTCTTAAATAGGCTACTATTTAGTGTCCAAAAGATTTTATAGCCTAGCATCTTTCACTGTTTTGCACATATTTAAGCCTAGAAGCAATACTATGCTAGAAGATTGTGTAATTAATGAAGTATCTAATTCAACACAAGTAATTTTAGCAATTTTTCATTATATATAATTGTATAATAATATATATATGTAATGTATATATATACAGTATGTATACATATATACACACACACACACACACACACACACACACACACATATATATATATATATATATATATATATATATATATATATATATATATATATATATATATATATATATATATAATGTTATATGTGTGCTGCAGAAGGGATTTACATCTAAGGTGCAGTAGATCATTTATTTATTTATTTACTTATTATTTTCAGGTATTACAGAGCCACTGCCTTTAACCTCAGCACAATTAGAAAGTGGTGTTTCATCTAATGATGCTACCTCTACAATACAATTAAGATCAACTTAAAGATTGCCCTCGCCTTCTGCAGGACACTGGCTCTTGCGTTGGCAGCCCGTTATGATATAATCCTTAAACTAGTGTTTCTGAATAATTTGTATTAGACATCATAAGTAAAGTTCTAAATAATGGTGTTCTGATTTGACCTGAAGCAGTTGTATTCAAATTTTTTATCACCATTTTTATCTTGCAAGTACAACAGTCATATCTTTCTCAAGGTGTCAGATTGACAACTATGGTAAGAGTTCCTGAATAAATCTTTTCTTGTGTAAAAAATATTTGTCCTTCATCCTTTCAGTCAATTCTAGTAATCTAGAATGAATTACCTCTTTTTAACCCTTGATTTTTTTTGCCATTGAATATTTTTTTCAGGATGAACCCCCCAAAAAAATAAATCCATTAGTGTTCCTTTTAAAAGGCAAACATGTAAGTTATATTTTCATATTTCATTAAATCAATAAGAAGTGTATTTTCATTTTCTTGGTATCGGGTACAATTTACCATGCACATACAGCTGCTAGTAGCTCTCTGACAAAAGCATTCTTGGTTTAATGTGTTGTCACTATCCAGTTCAATATCTAAAGGGTTCTTAAATGATGCAAGTGATAAGATTATAGATTTATTGTTATTAAAGTGCAAATCACCAGTACTGAGGGTTCCTTGCACTGTAAGCAAAACAGCTGCAATATCATCTTAGGTGCATTTTTGGGATGTACAAAATTTGGAAAAATATACCTTAAACCCAATTAAAACATGGTTCCAAAATTACATTGTTAAATGCGAACGCCTGCGTATGATCGTGTGGTTTCTGGATACGGCAACACCATGACGATCGCATACAACGAACCGTCGTATGATTTCTGGATACGAGCCACTGTGTTCCCTAATACTTGCAGCGCAGAGCAACAGACAACATACTATTGAACCTGCTATAATTATGCCGAGAAATCGCTCCCTTAAGACTCTAATTACCGAGTCAGAGGTTAATGAATATCGCAACAGATTTCTGATTATTGCAATCGTCCTCACTTGTGTAAAAACGTACTCGAGGAGTCGTGGGCAATTCTACCTGGAGATTCAAATTTGACGTAACTTTTGTTATGCAAGTCTTGCATTTGAAAATTCAGCTCAGTAAGAATATACAGATGATTTAGGTAATTAGGACATGGTGGGGAGATTGATCTAGCTTACTGAAAATTCTGATACAGGTTATTTTGGACTTAGGGACCTTATTATTCCTTTTTTTTTTTTTTTTTAGTCTATGTTTCCTGATACATCAAAACATTTTGACTGTCTTCAGCGCTAAATGGCCGAAAGTGCCGCAGTGCTTGGCTTGACAGCCTCAGCTTCATAAATCAATCTATCCTTTTTTTTTTTTTATTAATATACATATTCTAAGTGTATATTTTCTCTTTTAGCTACTTGGATGTGTTTGATTGATACAAATTCCACTTACACAAAAAGTACACTGATAATTAATTTTATTCTATGTCAAATGAGGTGTAATTTATTATGGAAATTCCTCGTATGATTTCAAAATCTGCTTGTCTGCTCTGGAAACTAATCAAATATGATTTTGTATAAGTATTAAAAAGTTATGGAAAGACTTAATTTCTCAATAAACTTTCGTATCCAGAACAAGGTCCTGCAAAACTATCTACGCATCAAATATTCTGTTATGAAACTTCCTCCAGGATTGTCACCTCGTCTGTTGGTTTGCCCGAGTCCAGACGACCATACCAGGCCTCTTAGCCCCTTCAACATCTTCCCCAATTTAAGGCAAAGGGTCCTTGATGGCACAAAGCCTTCTTGATCTAAATCACCCAACCATCCTAGACCTTCTAGATGAATGGAAATAAAAGCTTTTGCTGACTTCGCTTTCCCGCAAGAGATTCAGTTCCGCTTTTGTAAGGAATCTGCTTTATTATTGCGGTGGTTCGCTCTTGATAACTGAGAACGCAAGAAGCTGCGAAATATGGAATGTAAAGAGAGAGAGCAATGGAGTTTCCATGTAGGGATTGAATTGCGGAAATAGAATTCGTATAACATGATTTTATTGCATACAATTGCACAAAAGGCGTGGACGGCCATCATTAAGAGAAAACCTCTAAAAGAGGAAAGAAAACAGAGAGAAAAACCAGAAATACAGCGTAGAACCGAATGATAGATACACAGTGTGAAGAGAGAGAGAACAAAGAAAGGAATTAAGTAGGCAAGCTTTGCGTACTTCTATCATTAAAGTGTACTGCTGTGAAGAACCCTCTTCCACACAGCTGTCTGCCTCTCAATTCACAAAGAATGACAAACAAAGGAGACCTATTAGGTGAATGCAGTAACACGAAAAAAACAATTATCAGGAAGACTGAAAAGACTGCACAAGTCAATTAATGTTCAAACAGCCTTGTTGATTAATAAAGAGTAAAATGAATCCGGTGAGGATTCCGCCGTTACAGTTTTCTTTCTGCTGTAAATGAATCAGACGATGCTGATTTCATTAGAAGCAATCACTCTCCCGGGTAATTGTTTAGTGAGCGCCTCGTCAAAGAATTAGCTGGGAGAGAACGCTCCTTGGTACCAAGGAATCATTCTCCTTGGAAAACAAACGTGCTATGAATGCTTCCTTTCCTCCCTGGTGTTAGCCCTCTTAACTTCTCGAATTCTTCGCGCTTTTTGGATACGCTCGTCACTACAAAGCCTGGTAAAAAGTGACCAGCATATATACAGTATATATATATATATATATATATATATATATATATATATATATATATATATATATACTGTATATATCACCGTAAAAAGCAATAAAAACGATTGCCCCCCTGGCTACGATGGTGCGGATGGGTCTATTCCAGCTCTAATAAATATATCTGAATTCGACAGGTATATGTACTGTACAGTATGTACGAGCGGCAATAGACTTTTAATCCTTCGTGTGGTCAGGTCGGCAACATGACCTCATTGTGATTATGGAACGCAGGTTCGTTTCCCGTTAGCGGACACCATAATTGCTTCATATTCCTTGCACTTTCCCCTAGGATGCAAGTTACTCCCATGGCATAGTGAATTCATTATCTAACGATATTTGCAGTTATATATATATGTGTATATATATATATATATATATATATATATATATATATATATATATATATATATATATATATATATATATATGTGTGTGTGTGTGTGTGTGTGTGTGTGTGTGTATGTGTGTATGTATGTATTCATGTATGAAGCCACAAAAACCAATTAATATTGAATTCATTTAACTTTGGAAATATCTTCCACAGAATGATGTGTATTATGATAAATAGCCCTGCAATGACCATCAATCGAACCTTTGCCCTTTGTGGGAACAGGAACTATAGTGTGACAGTGACTATATTCTATAATATTCATTATCCAGACTGCTAGACATGTTTCTGTTGATGTGCACAGACAAAAGGCCGCGATCACAAAGGACGACGATTCAGAGAAAGCAGTAAAATGCGCGGCGGAAGGAAATTGCGCTGAACAGCTCAAGGACAGGGAACACGGAAGGAAGACTATGGAGATACGACCATATGATCTTGGAAACATCATTACCTTTTGCATTGCTTTCATTCACACGAGCCATAGCCATGCAATACTATACTATAACTGTTACGGTACAAACTCTGAATATGACAATATACGCACTGCATAAGCTCGTCATCCCATTAAATATCAACAAACCAAGTTTCTTTACAATACAAGCTTTTCCTCTGTTAATTAGGAAATAAGGAAACCTTAATAAAAAAAAGAAGGGAGAGTTAACAAAGACCTGGAACCATCTGTAGCCAGAAAACGAAGTTATGGTTTAAAAGACCCAAGGGCACTCATGAGCAGCAGGGGCAAGGGAGAGGTCAATCACTGCCCATAGACCAAACAATAAAAACATGATCAGTGCCCAAGCGACAAAGTATAATGTGACATAGACATCGTATTTCTCAAAGTATTTTGCATTTTGAAATATATTGTTTTAAGATACAGTAAATTCCTCTTAATTTTCTCATGTGAAAGGGAAGAGTGTTGGTGAACAAGACATAAATTTATGCTGTATAATAATCATGGGTGATCTCTACCACATATGACGAGTATCATATTTTTCTTTATATTTGTCTATTTATTAATTATGGATCTAAGACGACTTCATCCCCCAAAATAAACAAACAAAAAGATACAAAGGACATTAACAGGATATCCCTTATCACAAAAAAGTTAAAGTCATTTCCGTACCAAAACACTTGCAATCACAATTTCGGTAGAACTTCCAGCGCCTGATGGGAAACTGGCGAAGAACCTCAGAACAGAATTTGGTGTTTGGCCTTTAAATTTGGGACGTGGAAGTGAGGGCTTCCATTTCAGGTCCTTTTAGAATTCGGTCTTGATATTTTGCTTGTGGTATAACACCTCAATTTCTCTGGCGATTAGAGTTTAAATACGTGATCTGTTAGAGAGAGAGAGAGAGAGAGAGAGAGAGAGAGAGAGAGAGAGAGAGAGAGAGAGAGAGAGAGAAGCAATTAATCCGTAGTCTTCTTGGCGTACTATTAGAAGATTTAAGCCTATTTCTGAAAAGAAATTCATGTTTCACAAGAAGTGACGTTGTTTTCTTTGAAAAGTCCTTTTCTCAAGTTTTTGCAAGATATTAGCTGTTATTGTTTTGTGAATATATTTCATAAATAACCTGATTTTTTGCAAACTGCCAAGAGTCACTTCTGTTTTGACGCTACTTTTACAGATACTGCAAAAACAATCTCCGTTCTGTCTCAAATTCAAAAGAAAGCTTGTCATTAATTAACAAGGTGTTAGACACTACAACCTAGTTTATTAAAAGTTAGCTGCAAAAATTTATTTTTATGGACTTTCATATCTTATGGGTAAAAAGTATATTCGGAAATAACGGTCTCTTTGTTTATCAGCTTTCGAAAATCTAAAACTTGTTAATGAATGTGGGTGATATTAACATTTCCTTAGCCATGAAAAGGGTGGTGTCAGGTTCTTGAAACGAGCTGACTGTAGTGAGAACTGGTGGTTGTTCTGAGTCTTCGTCAGAGTCTCCTGGCCCTTGAGACTTTATTCCAAAGAGCAAGTTCTTCATTCCTTTGTAATAAAAGGTTGCTATTTATCTCCCTAGTATGAAAATTTTTTGCAAGCCCATGTTTGAGGTTTTTGTAAACTGTGGCCACTCTCACCAAGGTTTTTTTTTTATATAACTTCCTTCTTGGCATTATGCATACACATCCTCGTTAATACTATTTAATTTTTTATCTAAAATCTTTCTAATTGCGTTATTCTGATATAAAAATGGATTTATTCTCTTTCATGCAATACCAAATCGGTATTTGAAGTAGTAAATTATCCGAACCACAAATGGAAGAATAAATTAGGCTTTATGCCAATTATGCTTTGTATAAAGTTTTATCAAATATAAATATTTCATCCAAATGTCACCTCTGTCAGAATGTCTCTAAGAAGAAGACCAAGAACACGACAGCGAGTACCAATGAAGTTTCACAGAATAATGAGTTTTTATTACCACTTTTCTGCAATTAGAAACAGCAAGATTTGAATCCCTGAGGTGTCACATCACTGACTGGTGTAACTACTCATTAATGGCGGCACATTAGCTTTATATCAGACGGAAAAAACTTTGGGAGACGGAGTAATTACTATGTGGATTACTGTCATTCTGTGTTATCAATCTGATGGTATTCTAGTTATTCTTGTGAAAATTACTCTGTATCGTTCATGTATAGATTGAGTCTTCTTTTCTGCTAGAGATCAATGATTTGCCTCTCTCTCTCTCTCTCTCTCTCTCTCTCTCTCTCTCTCTCTCTCTCTCTCTCTCTCTCTCCAAGGGTCGGGATATCATCGAGTTCTGTAACTGAATTCTAAGTGTGCAGTTTTATGAGCTGTTCATGAAGATAAGGACAGAAGCATTAATTAAATATACTGAACCGGCACCACAACATTGGTCGTCGATATTGTTGACAAAGATTATGCAAGGGGTTATCATAACTGACATCCAGACACATTCTCTGTAAAGTAGGTGAAAGAGCAATTTCACGAAAATATCATGGAATTGACAATGCAAGAGAATCGTTTATAATCAGATCATTTTACTGCAGTAGATATCAAAATCAGTTAGTTCTTGACTCGACGTTCGGATTTAATTCTATATTTTTTTACTTATGGTAATAATCGTCATTTTCACTGTACAGACTGAAATTTCACGACAACCAGTGAATCGAAAACGAGACACAACGGTCACTGGGGTTGAAGTGAATTATTATTATTTGGTAGAAGCGTTCCAGATGTCAAACCATTCACTCTTCTACTTTAAATGGCATGCAAAAAAGTGTTTAAAGACCTAATTTATTGTATGTACGGTAACAGGACCTCACTCTCCCCCGAGATTATTTATACTTCAAAGCCCAGAAAAGTGAAACGTCAAAACCCACATAAGCAGCTGACTTGGCGGAAGTCTTTATTATGTGACGAAGTGGAAAGCTACTAGCAGTCTGGGAGCTTACTTGGAAGAGCAGTCAGAAATGTAAAACTTCGACAGTAGTTATATTACTTACAATTTGAAAATCTGTACTTTTTTTTCTATAATTTTATCCGATATCCCTCCTTTATCCTGCTCCATTGTCTCGAATGTTCACTCTCACCGCTCTTTCTCCCCAACCCTTTCGGTTTGTTCATTAGCTGCTTCAAGGTCCTTTAAATATACTCTAGTATATTTAAAGGACCTTGAGCTACTTACTCCCATGGTTTCGTGTCGAAGCCCAGCCCGTTATAAAAAAAAAAAAAAAAAACTCCGCTGTTGAGAAAAGCAACCGGCCGGGATTTAGGGTTAGATTTAGGACTGTGCCAAAGAGCCTTGTCTTGTAGCCCGAGGCCCTGGCTGCAACCCCTTTCTTTCCTTCATATCCTTTCTGGCATCTTTTTTTCCAGCCTCTCCTAAGAGTTGTTTCATACTGTAACTGCGAGGTTTTCCTCCTGTTACACCTTTCAAACCTATTTACTCTCAATTTCTGTTTAAGCGCTGAATGACTTCATAGGTCCCAGCGTTTGGCCTTTGGCCTAAATTCTATATTCTGTCTGTCTATAGCCAGAGGCGTCCTCTGGTTTCTGGTTCACTCTGCCTGTCCCGAGGAAGGGTGGGCGTGGCTTTCAAAAAAATTAATAATCCCTTAGGAGGTCTCTTGATTTCAGCAAGCACTAATCTTTGTATCTTTATAACATCTACAGACACTGACCGCTCCTTCAGGGTGCGTTTCGCAGTTTTCAGATTTTGACCGTTCAGAAGACCGCACAACCTCCCCACCAATGATGAATGTGCTTTGATGTGAAATTTAAGAGTAAAAAAACTCAATATCATGAACAACGACGTTCTCGATTTCAAGGTTATTTTCGTGTTGATGCATAAATTTCTTTTTTTCTTTTTTTTCTTTTTTGTAACTGTTAGGGCTTCCAGAATCTAGATGTCAGCCAGATCTCGGACCACCACAAGTTCTGAGGAACCAAAGAGGCTTCCACATCGACAGATTGTCTGTTTCCCGCCTCACCTGCATCCCTTTCACGACTCTTTGTCTATTAGTTTTTTTAAATCAGCTGTTAGTTTTACATTTCAAGTTCATCTCTTCGTGCGTCGGAGTAAAATTTTACTGTCGAAGTTTGAAATCAACTTCTCGATTCCCAAAATAAATTCAATTTAAATATAACAACATATTTGAGACATTAGAATGCATCTAGAACTCGAGAATTATTTTAGAGCAATGTTACAGATTCCAATATCTGGGTGAGAGGAGTTGCAAGAGTCCACGTGTAATTGCTCGCACAAGCAATGTATTGCTTTCTGGTTTTGTCAGTAAGTACGGAAGAAATTGTGTTTGTTCCTGAGTTTAACTGGACTGTGATTTTATGAGGTTTTCTGGCACAGTTCCTTGCTGACCGATTTTCCTTACAGTTTCTCATGACGAATCCGACAGATTACGGAATGAAATAAGAGATCTTGGTTCGTAATTTGAGCATAATTGTTTGAGAAATGTTACTTGGCGTCGCAAAAGACTTCAGTAATGTACCTAGTATTGACTCGAACATTGTTGGAAAAGTCCAATGGAAGTCTTTCCTTAAAATTTTCTTCAGCATACTATGCTTTGATTTTCCTTGCCAGCTATTATTATTATTATTATTATTATTATTATTATTATTATTATTATTATTATTATTATTATTATTATTAGAAATGGAAATATTTTTCCATAATTTTCTCCATCTTTTGAACGGTTTTTATTCGTTTCTTCGTTTTACATATTTTATCTCCAGCCCGTCTCTCTCTCTCTCTCTCTCTCTCTCTCTCTCTCTCTCTCTCTCTCTCTCTCTCGCTCTCTCTCTCTCTCTCTCTCTCTCTTTCTCTCTAGCTCTCTCTCTCTCTCCATAACGAAGATCCCATTACAAATACAAAAGTGAATGAAAATAATCGGAATATAAAACAAGCAGAAAAAGAAAGGATGGGGAGGAGTAAAGCAGCGTCTCAAATCAGCCACCTGACGCAAAGGACGAAGAACATCAGCGTCTTTGAGCGACTCGGACGAATTCAGGGACAGAGTCTTTCTGGAAAATGATTAGCGATGTGCAGTGATGCTCTGAAGGAAATGAAGACCCTATCCTATGTTTGCTTCATGTTTTAAATTGAAAACAAACCAATACACTTGAAAAAAAACATTGGTTCTGTAAGTAAGGTAACTGTAATTTAGTACAAAAGTCACAAATTATGTATAATTATATATATATATATATATATATATATATATATATATATATATATATATATATATATATATATACATATATACAATATATATATATATATATATATATATATATATATACTGTATATATACTGTATATATATGTATGTATATATATGCACATATTTATGTGTGTGTGTGCGCGCGCGTGTGTGTGTGTATCTGTCTGCGTGCGCGCGCGTCTCTTATATACAAAACCTTGGAAAACTCAAAAGGAAGAAAGCATTCGTTAGCAGTCCAAAAAATCCCCAAAGCTTCGAGGGTGACTGAGCAATCTTCTTTAGTGAGGGAAGAAAAATCCCTGTCCTTTCTAAAAGATCCCAATTTTGGGAGATTTGGCCACCGTTTGATAACTAAAGGAGAATATTCCAAAATGTCACCTCTATGAATAAAACAGTATAACTAAGATTTATAGCATAAGTATACAGCACTCGAGATTGTATACTTGGAAATGCCACATTTCAAACCTCTGTAACATTTTTTCATAATAATAATAATAATAATAATAATAATAATAATAATAATAATAATAATATACTAACAATTTTAATTATCCACAATAATAATAATGATACTATTGTAAAATATGATTATCATCTAAAATAATAATAATAATAATAATAATAATAATAATAATAATAATAATAATAATAATAATAATAATAATAATAACGATTATTTAAACAAACTTTTTTTATATTTATCAAACTCCAGGATTGCATAAGGACTACCAAAGTTTTCGGTTTCAAGTTAAAATTTCCAGTGTATTAGTGAACATTAATCCAGATAAAAGCTGCGTCTCTTACAAGTAATAATCTGATGAAGCAAAAATTTAAACGAACAAAAATTAGCGGATTCTAGAAAGTTAAAATATTTTCCCGGAAATCTTGATCTTAGAAGCAGAATCCATTTTATGCCATAATACTCTCAAAACAACGTTTCCTAAACACTATTAAACGTTTCCGTCTCGCAAAGAAAAAAATGTCTTAAAAAATGCCTCTTTATACATCACAATTAAACCCAGAAAAAGGGAAGACTTAATTACTCCAGAAGAAAGAAATTTCTCTTCTTAACCCGGAAACTATTTGCAGCCGTAAGAAGGTAATTCATCTCCGCCTCATCCCTTTAACGACCCCAGCAGGACTTATTGTTATGGCGGTCCCATTCCACAACACCATCCCAGCAAAGGAAGGCAACAGGAAACATGGAGACTAATCTACGATGAAGCAACGTCTGGATGATAATGGCGTCTGCCCGAATCGAGGTTGCAAACAGCCTCAGTTTACTCAGGAGGAGGAAAATAACCTATTATTCAGGAGGAGGAAAATAATGTCTGTCATTCAGGAGGAGTAATCTATAATTCAGGAGGAGAAAAGAAATCTCTGTATCGACGTTTTTTCTCCCCTGAGCTGTTCCCTGTTCAAATATGGATTCTTTAGCTGTTCTGACTTATTTTGATCTCGCTATTCTCGTAATTTTGGGGTGTTAGGCATCCATCTATCTATCTATCTATCTATCTATCTATTTGTCTATCTATCTATGTTTTTTCTGTCCACACTTTTTCTATCCGCCCTCAGTCTTAAAAACTACTGAGGCTAGAGGGCTGCAAATTGGTATTTTGATCATCAACCCTGCATTCATCAAACATAACAAATTGCAGCCCTCTAGCCTCCTCAGTAGTTTTTATTTTATTTAAGGTTAAAGTTAGCCATAATGGTGCGTCTGGCAACGACACAGGACAGCCCACCACCGGGACATAGTTAAAGTTTCATGGACCGAGGCTCATCCAACATTATATCGAGGCCACCAAAATATACGAGTGGATCTATTTTCGGTGGCCTTGATTATACGCTGTACAGAAAAGTCGATTGCGTCGAAGAAACTTCGGCGCATTTTTTACTTGCTTAATCATTATCCTTACCCTGGAATGTCTAGCAGTAACTCTCAATTATGCAACGCCTCCCTCGAAAGGAGACAGATGTTTCCAAATCTATGGAGAGGAAACTGCTACCTTTTTAACGCTAAGTGCTACTAATGTGACCGAGCAGCTGAGTTGACTGATCACATTCTCAGTACTTGGAAGAAGTTTACAGTGTTGAGATACAGACTGATTATCACTTGTTTCTCTCGAGGCACACTTTCTAAGCCACACATAACAGCTAACCTGCACTTATATTACAAATACAAGAAACATGCAGAATGCTGAGCCCGATTCTTTAGAGACTGCGGACAAGCAAATGATGGTTACTGCTTCCTTTACATTGTATGAACGCAAGAAGGTTGTAATTGATGTGAACATTACCAAAGGAGATATTATCTTAAAGAGTGAAATGCATAACAACAAAAACTAAAGCTAATATCATCTTATGATAGCAAAATTATTATACTAATATTTGTCGAATATCTTCGAGAAGTATGCAACAGGATCAGTAGCCAAGTTGCCTTTCTGCAACAGTGCAGCTCTTGCCCTCAGAATACTAGCATCTAATATGAATACAAATTCCAGATCAAAGTTGGTACTTTCAGAGCAGGGGTTCAACTACTTGAGAAAATCAAATCCTTTATAGCATCAAGAAGGCTTTGCATATATTCTATCGTTCTCTATGAGGTGCCTTAAGGACGATAAAACAATGGAATAATTTGCAAATTTAGGATCATTTGCTATTTTCCTAGAAATACAAACCTTAAATTGTTTATGCTGATGCATATTTGGCGAAAGCTGGTTTGGGAATTGACACTTGGTAACAAGGTAGTTAACTAACTGCGGGGTTTTACACGCCAAGCGAAGCCATATCCTACAACATTTCATGAATCCCTCCTGCCCCAAGTTACTCCTTGAAGACCAGCCATCAGAAATACAGAGGTCAGTGTCGGGAAGAACGTTTACAACTCCATGTAGTCATTTTAAGTGTCACTGTTAATGATGATACTATCGAACTTTGGCTTTTCCATCCAGGGCTTTTACCAGTTGATCATCAAATGCCTGAGTGCTGTTAGGGCACCGATCGTGCTTAATGGCATCACTTTGTATTGAAACTTCTGCAGAGGAACTACAAATGCTAAACTTCTAGTAAATCACATTTGGTGATGTATATAGCTAGATGTCGTTAATACACAGAAAGGGAAACGAGTCAGAATTGGTGACTCGATTCCCCTAGTGGCGGTCAGCGTAGAACTGACCTCCCCGTTAGCCCTTCCAGCGAGCATGCAAGGAAATGTCCATTTTGATGAGCTGGATGTAGAATGTCTTTGGAGAGCATTTTATAGCTGTACTTCCAGACATTGTACAATAGTATCAAGTTAAAAACCAAAACTACATGAAGTAACTTGGAATCATCTGTGGCAGAACCTGTTGAAATTCTCTCTCTTTGTAAAATATAGTAAATCCTCTATTTTCCATAATTAAGTAACTGGGAAAATTTAAACCAACCCCTATGAGTGTTTGTTGATGTTCCCTTCCCCGATAGCATATTCCCGAGAGGTATACTAGTACTGCACCAGCCCTGGTTTTCTTGCCATGCCCATAGGTTAGGTTGGGTTAGATAAATTCACTGCGGTAATTTGGGTGTGGGAAACGTAATGAGATTATTTTCTAGAAAATTCAATGGTTAGATATTAAGATATGGCATCCCGCTTTTTTCAGGGAACGGTCCCGGGCTGTGCAATACTCGGTTACATCTCGGGAAAATGCTTCCCGATATCTACTTCGTCTCACTTAACGCCAAATGCTTTTTCATGAAACACTTAAGATATTCTATGAAACCTAAACTTTTGGAACCGAAAACCAGTGAGTTTTCCATTTTTTTCTAATTGTGGAAAGCATGCAAAAGCTTAAGCTATTCTGACAGTAAAATGTCAGCTGCACAGTTTTGCTGTCAGTACAGAAAAGAAGAGCTACCCAGCAGTTCTCAGCTTCTGCTGTTTTCTATGAAGGAATGAATATACTGCTTCATAGAAAACCTGCATTAATGAGGAGCCAGTTGTGTGGTTGTAGGAATTTAGATGTAACGACACAGAACACATGGTCTGTAAGGATTTCTCTTCACAATAATTTAAAGAACACAGAATTAAAGGTCATCAAAATATTAAAACAGATTTGGTTAGTCTTTACTTTATAAATGACGCGAAAGAATCCGTGAATCTTTCATTATCTCTGTTATAAATAAAGAAGCGAAAATGATTAGAAAAATCGCCTGTGCCTATCCCAGAGCAGTTGAGAAACAAGAAAACTTGAGCTTGCTAAAGAATGCCTTGAACTGCTCATGCCTGCATTGTTCTTTCTTGTGATGGAGGAATTATATATTTTAGAATTCAGCTTATCTTTGAGGGGAAAAATCAACAAGGTATCGTTAGCTCTGGAAAACCAAACATACAACAACCTTTCTTTGTTGAAAGAAGGTTTTTAATCAGGGATTATCTGGCTGGGCCCCATAAGCTAGTGGCAGCCAATGGTCAACGGAGACTTGTAAAGACATCGAAGGGGGACAGGACAAGAGCTGAAGAGTGCTGCAATATAGAGATGTTTATTGCAATTTCCAAGCGTAAAATAGCGAATGAAAAGCTCTGTAGTTCTCACAAGGTAATACAAGTGGTAGTTAAGAACAGGTAACTATGGAGTTGAACAATGATTAAGGGCTGTTATGCGCAGCACTGAATAGGTGATTAAATAAATAAAAAACAGATAGCACAGCAAGTATCAAAACCAGCAAGAAGACAGGGGTCCTGATTTAGTTTTATTACCAATTAAATGGAAACCACTTCAATAAAATAAGTGAACCATGCCGATAAATCACTCCCTGAAGAGTTTAATTACTGAGTCAGAGATTAATGAAACACTTTGCACAAGTACTGAATATCGCAACAGATCTTTTCTGGTTGTTGCAATCGTCCTCACTTGTGTAAAAACTCCCTCGAGAAGTCGTGGGCAATTCTCCATGGAGATTCAGAGTTCATGTCACTTCTGTTGTGCAAGTCCTGCATAGGAAAATTCCCTTCATTAGAAAATGCAGTTGATCTCGCTGTTTTGGACTTGAGCAGTATAATGATCCTTCTTTCTTCCCTTTATTTCCTGATACATCAACACTCTTTTGGCTGTCTTGGGCGCTGAATGAAAGAAAGTGTTCCAGTGCTTGGCTTGACAGCCTAAATTTTATAAAATTGGTAAATCATTTTTCCAGTCATATAAATATCATTAATGCATATTTCCTCTTTTAGCTATTTAAATGTGACTGATTAATAGAAATTCCATTTACATAAGTAGTGCACTGGTAGTTTCCTTTTATTCTGCGACATGTGAGGTGAAATTGATTAAGGAGTTTCTCATCCATACATGTGATGTCATATGACTTTGTTCTTTTCCCCTGTAAGCTAATCAAATGTAATTTTGCATGAGGATTAAGAAGTGATGGAAAGGTTTTATTTCTTATTAAACTTTCGTATTCAGAACAAGGTCCCACAAAACTATCTACGTATCAACTATTTTGTCATGAAACTTCCTCCAGGGTTTTCTTCTCGTTGGTGGGTCGGAGTCCAGACGACCTCATCAGGCTTCTTATCCCCTTCAACACCTTAAACCCCATAGGGGGATAGTGCCGTCAGTGAACCTCACTTGCGGTGCACTTAAGGTTGTTTGCAGCGTCCCTTCGGCCTCTGGCTGCAACCCTTTTCATTCCTTATACTGTACCTCCTTTCATATTCTTTATTCCAAATTACTTTACACCCTCTTCTAACAATTGTTTCATAGTGCAACTGCGAGGTGTTCCTCCTGTTACACCTTTGTAACCTTTTACTCTCGCTTTTCCTTTTCCCATAACCTGAGTCGTAACTAACTGAGTCCGCTTTTGTAAGAAGTTTGCTTTTATTGCTGAAATATTTCGCTTTTGGAAGCTGAGGATGAGAGAGACAGCGAGGCTAGGGAATGTGAGGAAAGGAGGCAATGGGGTCTCCATACTGGGGATTGAACTGCGTTGATGGATTTCGTATAACAAGTTTTTATTTTTTACAGTGACTCAAAGGGGGTGGACGGCACTGACTAAGAAAGCCAGTGAAGAAAATAATCGAGACAAACCAGAAATATATCGTAGAACCCAATACCAGAGGAAAGAGAATGCGGTCAGTGAGCAAGAGAAAGAAAGGAGATACGTAGAAAAGATCAGCATATTTCGATCACTAAAGTGGAAGTCGGCAGGAGACCGTCTTTCGAGCAAGTGTTGTCAGAAGCGTTGGCTGAGGCAGCTGCTGCTTCAACTCCAGAGTTGTTCTATCTTTCTAGTGACTGTCTCTTCCATATAACTGCGTCACCCAGCGACTCTACGATGCTTGTCATTTTTCGTCACTATTTGTGGATGGTGAGGTGAACAGTCGTAGAACCGAACAGAATATAGAATTAGGCCAAAGGCTAAGCGCTGGGACCGATGAGGTCATTCAGCGCTGAAAACGAATCATTTGTTAGGAGAGGGTGGACAGTAAGATGGCAGAAAGAGAATGTGAATGGAGGTACATTAATTATTATTATTATTATTATTATTATTATTATTATTCAGAGGATGAAACATTCATATGGAACAAGCCCACCAAAGGGGCCACTGACTTAAAATTCAAGCTTGCAAAGAATATGGTGTTCATTAGGAAGAAGTAAGAGGAGGTAAAGGGAAATACAGAAAGAAGAGATCCCACTGGCTTGTTAAAAAGAAAAAAAAAATTAATAAATTAGCAAATAGATAAAAATGTATTAAAATGCAAGGAAAATAGTATTAGGGTAGTAATGCATTGCACCTTCGCTTGAACTTCTGAAGTTCCAGTTGAACGACATCATCTGGAAGGCTGTTCCACAGTCCAACGGTGTGAGGAATAAAGGACCTCTGGAACTGAGAAGTTCGGCAACAAGGCACATTTCCAGCATACTGGTGCTACTGCTCAGTGAATCTGGTTGCTCTCGCAGATAGAGGAGATCATCAGGGATAAAGATCTCTGTTTTGAGACAACTTACGAAAAAGTGACGAACAAGAGACCATCTATCGAGGGTCCAAGTCATTACTGCTACTATTAGGGAACAGAAACCTACCACCACGAACCACTCTATCTAAAAGAGATAAATCTCTGGCAGAAGCAGACATCCACAACGGAGAACAGTATTCCAGTGAAGGAAGTACAAATGACCTAAAACAGGCAGCATTGATTTTATCACTGTTATAAATGTATGAGGCCTTACGAACAATACCTAACTTCCGTCAGGCATTTGCTGAAACTTTCATTAGATGTTTCTCAAAAGTTGGATGTGAGTCAAAAGTTACACCTAGAATAGTTAAAGCTTCAGACTCAATCAGCAAAGTTCCATCCACCTGAAAGGGAAGATAGGGTGGGAAACCTAACCTAACTAACCTAACCTAATTTCCGATATCAGTGTGAGAAAGGTTACAGAGTCCACGTGTTATTGGTCGAACAAGTAATGGTTTGTTGCTGGTTTTAATTAATTGGTAGAAATTGCGTTCGTTCTTGAATAAAACTGAACTCTGATATCATGAGGTTAACTGGCGCAGTTCAATGCTGAGCGATTTTCAACATAATTTTCCATGCTCGAATCGCATCGGAAATTTAGAACAGATTTCCGAAGGCAATAAGAGACCTGGTTTATTATTTTAACATATGATGAATGTTAAGTGGTGTCGCAACAGACTTCAGCAGTGTAACTGGAACTGGATCCAATCTCGAGTTAAAGGTCAAGGGAAGCTTGTCCTTTTAATTATTTTCATTTTACTATATTTTATATTATCTTTCCAGGGAACTTGTTGTTGTTGTTATTATTATTATTATTATTATTATTATTATTATTATTATTATTATTATTATTATTATTATTATTATTATTATTAAATACTCATGGTAGCATGAGTCTTGAAATGGAGAAACAAATCCATAGTTATGGGTTTAAATATTTAAAGATAAATCTCTACAGAGAGCTTTCGGGAATCTGTTAGATTTCCCTTTTCAATCTGACTGAAAATGGGAATCGAACAGATTCCCGAAAGCTCTCTATATAGATTTATCTTTAAATATGCTTACCCATACATAACTGTGGACTTTTTTCTCCATTTATTATTATTATTATTATTATTATTGATAAAAAGTCGACGAATAATAGCGTTCCAGTTAATAACAGGACAAACCGACCCATTCAGTGAAATTCGTGTCTCAGTTTTGTTTTAACTATATACAAATTATGGCAGGTAAACAATTGACAAAATACTGCTCTCAGCTTTCGATAGCTCCTGGCGTCATCTTCTGTGTGCTTGCGATCTGAGAACTGTCCTTTGTAAACTGTTCATCTGTAGAGATGTGTAAATCACGAGAGGAGAATAAACAAACATTTCACTTAAATGGTCCTTTTCACTATAATAGTAATAATAATAATAATAATAATAATAATAATAATGCTATTATTATTATTATTATTATTATGAAATAGAAATATTTGTCGATCATTTTCTCCATTATTTTACCGGTTTTTACAAAGTATTTCGTTTGAAAGATTTTATCTCCTGCCCCTACTCCGCCTCTCTCTCTCTCTCTCTCTCTCTCTCTCTCTCTCTCTCTCTCTCTCTCTCTCTCTCTCTCTCTCTCTCTCTATAACGCCAAAATACTCTCTCTCTCTCTCTCTCTCTCTCTCTCTCTCTATAACGCCAAAATTCTCTCTTTCTCTCTCTCTCTCCCTCTCTCTGTAACGCCAAAATACTCTCTAGTCTCTCTCTCTCTCTCTCATATATATATATATATATATATATATATATATATATATATATATATATATATATATATATATATATATATATATAAAACGCCAAAATACTCTCTCTCTCTTTCTCTCTAAAACCCCAGAATACTCTCTCTCTCTCTCTCTCACGCCAAAATATTTCTCACGAAAATTCCATCACTAAGAAAACATACACCAAGTAAAAAAATTAAAACCCTAAGGAACTTTTACTCTTCTTCTACAGGATAAAACTCAATCCTCATCCTTTCGCTTTTACGGCCTGCGGGTTTATTTACACCCTCCCATTCCACAAAACCATTCCAGTATGTACAGGGAGCTGGAGATAAGGAGATGAATGTACAATAATAAAACAAAGTGCTGACCAATAATTGTTGTTGTTAAAATCTGAGGACGAATGATAGTGCAGAAAAATCCCCAACCAGAAACCACTAAGTTCAAATTCAGATTCAAAATTCAAAAGCTTTATTTCGGACACAAATGACCATAGACAAACATACACATAAACACACACAAAACCCTTCAAACTCTAAAAGGATGAAACTGAAAACAAGTATGAGAAAAGATTATGAAAGAGAGGTGAAAATTACGACATGAATGAGATGTGGATTATGAAACTAAGTGATTCTTCATGCTAAAAGGACATTATGTGTAGCATAATTGAATAAAATATCATAAAGAAATATTCTAACAAAAAGGAGCGCATCAAATGCACTAAGCATAAATAAGGCTTTTTCGTTTCCAGTATTTAGAAATAATTGAATTATATAATAAAACAGAAATTTTTTTTCAATTTATGTGACCTTGATACATATTCAGCATCAGTATAACTGTTCAAATAACGCGTTAGCTCTTCGATCTCCATCGTTGTCTTGCATAAGGAATAAAACTTCTTAAAGTAAATTCCTACTTGACACAGTGACTACGAAGTGTGAAAACCCAAACTAAAATTAATTCTTTCCTCAGCGCAAGAAGGTTTCACATCCACAAAAGATTTTTATTCATCTCGGTCTCCTCAACTGAACGGCTGCTGGACTCATTGTTATGGCTGTCCCACTTCACAATACCACTGCAGCTGCGAATGAAGAGAAGAGGAAAAACCAAGACTGATGCAAAACGACACAATCTGCAGAACGATAATAGCTGCTTCTTAAGAGAATGGCTCTCCTCATTCTCATTCACTGTTTTTACCCCATGCTTATCAGCTATGATTTTGCTGTAATTTTACTTTCTGTTACCTTCTACAGCATTTACATCGCCCAGCACAACCATCTTGCTTTTGTTCTTCATCCAAGCGAAATGCGGATTCAGGCTCTCCTAAAAACCGCTTCCACTCACTGTATACGACTTCACTAAACACTCTTACTATGACAAAATGGTCTCCAGCCACACTTAACTTTATTTTCAAAAATCCTCTGACTAACTTATTTGTGTCCTTTCAGCTACCCACAGTTTTTCTGACACAACAAGCGCTACTGTTATTCATTTCATTAATCCTTTACTCTTTTTTTCCGGAATTCTGTGCAAAGGATTTGTCTTTCATCTCAGTTACTCCAGTCATTTCCAGCACACACACACTCCTCTAGCAAATCAAACTTACAGTTCTCCTTCGAACTACAGTAAACCCAGCCACAACCAACAGACTATTTTTATTTAATATCTCCATTTTTTTGCAAAGTAAATTCATTGGTTTGTCAGTGAAAACCCCTTTATTTCTAGTCATTAAATGACTCACATCACACGCACACACAAACACACACACACACTGTTTTATTTCCCCATTCTGAAAAGACCGGAAATATTTTTTTAGAAAATAACAATCTATTCCTCCTACCAAGGTAGAAAATCTGAGAGGTTGGCTGTGCTAGGTGATTTAATTGCAAAGATGGTGACAAGAGAGACTGAGTTTTTGGCAATTACAGAGTTCTTGAGAAGGAGCAGATTTTAGTACTGATGTATTCTGAAGGGTAACTCGTTGTTGGAAATATATGGTTCCAAAAGAAAATTATTCATAAACAGACATAAAAATATGGCAGATAGAAGAGGCAGATTTGAATGATATTGGAGTGGCAGTGGTGAGTAGGAGTAAACCAAGAATGCTTGTAAAAGTACCTGGTGGGGATGCAAGGCCAGCAATAAAGAGGAGGTTGAAGAATGAAAAGAAACCCAAAAACTGGTATGTTCATAAGTGAAGTGAAGGGGTGATTTAGTGGATAAATAGGGCGTGTAAGATACGCCTGAAAGAGAGAGGAGCCCCCAAAAATCAGTTGAGAGGAGTAATTGTTTCTCTGTAAAGATGTTGTAGGGGAATAAGAACTATGTGACCATAACATTACAAAGCATGCTGATGAAGGTGTAGGACAGGATTTTGATTGGGTAGTGAGAAAGATACAAGAAGGACTGGGGATTTTGATTGGGTAGTAAGAAAGATACTAGAAGGACTGGGGATTTTGATTGGGTAGTCAGAAAGATACTAGAAGGACTGGGGATTTTGATTGGGTAGTAAGAAAGATACTAGAAGGACTGGGGATTTTGATTGGGTAGTAAGAAAGATACTAGAAGGTGAGGGGACAAAGTGTATGATACCCTCTCAACACATCTGGGACGCCTACATGATGAACGAACCCTTTCCCTGTCAAACTGCCTGGGCAGCGGTCACTGCGGCTTTCCAAACAGCATTCTGGCTTCTGGCTCAAGTAAATCTCTCTCTCTCTCTCTCTCTCTCTCTCTCTCTCTCTCTCTCTCTCTCTCTCTCCTCAGTCTTGTATAAGTAAGTATAGCTTAGTTTTACCAGACCACTGAGCTGATTAACAGCTCTCCTAGTCTTGTATAACATGGGATTCTAAGTATTTTTGGTAATTC
This sequence comes from Macrobrachium rosenbergii, assembly GCA_039081455.1. Lineage (NCBI taxonomy): Eukaryota > Metazoa > Arthropoda > Malacostraca > Decapoda > Palaemonidae > Macrobrachium > Macrobrachium rosenbergii. The sequence continues at coordinate 1,997,504 of JANJGK010000042.1, forward strand.
CACCAATGATGATGAGGCTGTTCGGTCTTCAAATTTCAGGAACAATTAATAAAAAAAAAAAAAAATTAAAGGAGTGCACCTTTGCTTTTTCCACTCCTTTTGGAGGAAGAAAGATAGGGTGAAAGCTTGAAAAATCAATAAATGGGAAATTGACTTTTAATCTACTAAGAACCTCAACATACAATTATCTATCTCTCTATCTATTTACGCATACATACATACATACAAGTTATACCAGGTGTTTTCATGAGTTTATTTTCAGCACACCCTCTCGGTACTGAAGATTATGTAAAACAAAATCACGGAACTGTTCATTAAACATTAATCTCCATTTTTTCTTTTAAAGATTTGCTGATATTTTGGTCATGTGACTTTTTTTACTTTCGCCATTTTACATATGTCTATATGGTCATTCAAAGTGCATAATACTCATACTGGTGATCTCAAGATGATATTATATGAACCTATTCATAAAGAACAAGCCCACAGGGGTCACTGACTTGGAGTTCAAGCTTCCAAAGAATATCGTGTTAATTGGAAGAAATAAGAGGAGGTAAAGGGAAATACAGAAAGAGGAGAACTAACTTATAAAAAAAATATTAATTAATATATAGGTAAAAATAGATAACTGAAGTCTGCCTGCCTGCATAAAAAATGTGAAAATATAAAGACTGTAAATAGAAAAACACACAAAAATACACATAAGATTTATCAATAATGATTTCACTCGGTCAAAATTTCCTAACTTATCATACCATGGTATTAAGTAAAATTCACGTTACCTTACACACACTTGTGAAAACCTCTGTAAATCACTTGCTGCAGCTGCATTACCACAAAACACACTTTTTACCAGGCGCCGTTACAAACTAAATAACTTTACTAAATTCAGATCTCAAACGTTAATGTTCATACGTGACCACAAAACACTACGTTAAAAGTAATCTCTTTCTAAGAACGAGAGAGAGAGAGAGAGAGAGAGAGAGAGAGAGAGAGAGAGAGAGAGAGAGAGAGAGAGAGAGAGAGAGAGAACCAAATCAACTGGTCTCAGAAATCAGAATGAAACAGATTTTAGAATTCCAGTAACACGTGAAACAATTACATGATGTCATTAAAGCATTTTGGGTATGAGATACAAAAGTTCTAGAAGCAGGGAGGTGACGTCATTAAAGCATTTTGGGTGCGAGATATCATGGAGATACTTCTAGAAAGAAAGTTACGTCATCCCAGCAAAACGTTTTAAACCAGTCTTACAAAACATGGCGTAACTGATCAAGACACGTATTTTTTCTCTGAGTGGCGTACGTGACTCGAACAACGCATGTAACAACATGAAATCACTCGTCTTGATCCCGTATGGGACGAATCGGCATTTGTTATCCAAACCTGTCATCACGACCCAAAACAAAGCGTCCTCTCTCTTATCTCAACTGACGACAATTGAAATGAAAGAAGTTTTTGCTCGAGACACACGTGATCATATACTACGCTTTTACCTAGAAGATATTATTCTAAATTACGTTACTATTAAAATTGTATTATCAATTCTAAATTACGCTATTAAGTAACTTAATCATTAGTTCTTTTGAGATCTGATGCCAAACTAAATATGACACTTCAACAATCATTATCATTACACATAACACGTAAAAAAAAGTAAATATATCAAAATTATAGGAGAATATATGTATTACAAGGCAACGTCACGGAAAAAAAAAAAAAAAAAAAAAAAAAAAAAAAAAAATATATATATATATATATATATATATATATATATATATATATATATATATATATATATATATATATATATATATATATATATATGCAATTTAATATACCGGGGAATGCTTACGCCTACCTTGACCAGGATTCAAACCTGTACTTCATTAGGATGGCAATTTAGTGACAGTGGGCTCGCCAAGTCACACACCCAGAAAGATAAATTGTTTCAAACAGTTGTTCATATTTCTGTCGAATGCAGAGAGAGAGAGAGAGAGAGAGAGAGAGAGAGAGAGAGAGAGAGAGAGAGAGAGAGAGAGAGAGAGAGAGAGACTCTGAGGTGAGCGAGGCTTGTCCTTAAACCGCCCAGGAAGAACGTGGAGAAGGTCATTCCAGCATCTTTGGCATCAGAAAGAACTCCGGGAATCTCTTTTGGCCTCTTTCCCTCCCGAAGTCGGTTGTTCGATCGCATTTGCTCAAGTGATACATCTTTTTGCGAAGCGAGTTGCGACAGATCATGAAAGGATGTTTCCAGATAGGAAACTCTCTTGGTATTTCAACTCAATTTACACAAGTGTCAGCAAATTTATCGTTTTTGATATACATATATAAATATCCTTTAGCGATAAAAGTATATCATTAATGAACACACGAACGCAGTAGAATATAACCAAGTACACATGCGCGTACAAACATACACACACACATCTCTTCTGCTTACCTGCCACTCGCCCCCACCCATTTTTTTCGTTAGTTCACATTTTTGAATGCAGGCGGAAACTAATATTCACGTTTAAATTTTTGCTCATTTTATTGCAGTCATTTATTTCATGTTATTAATCACACAAAATCTAAATATATTTAACTTTTTAGGAAGAAATTCTGCTTTATTTTCATTGTTCATATCTATTCACTGGTTGTGTCATGTACCTGCTTTTGTCCTGTGACACTTGCTGGTCACCAATTACGGACAATTGCTTGAAGACGAACCTTTGCTTTGTCACTCTTGTGCTCACTCATTTGCATAAGGTCTCCCATTGTGTCTTGCAAGTGCACATCTGCTTACCCTTTGCTTATTACAATCCCGGTACTTCTGTGACAGATATCACAGCAGATGACAGCCCCCACGCTGCACTGAACTAACCTCTTGCAGTAGAAATAACTCCTTCAGGTATTTTCTGGAGGAGAATGTCAGCCTGGAAGAAGCCAGTGAGAGCCGCCCTCGAGGGGAATAGGATCACGAGGACTCCATTCCATCAGAGCGTTCACGTCTTGCTAACAATGGAGGCTGTGAAGGCAGAACTTGGCACTGGAGGCGACACTGGCACTGCAGAGGGAGGGTACAAAATGCCCCGTGGGGGACAGTGCCGTCAGTGCACCTCATGCGGCTCACTATAGGCATTACGTAAGGTTCTTTGCACGTCCCTTCGGCCTCGAGCTGCAAACATTTTCATTCCGTTTATTGTACCTCCGTTCATATTCTCTTTCTTCCGTCTTACTTTCCACCCTCTGCTAACAATTCATTCATATTGCAAGTGCGAAGTTTTCCTCCTGTTACACCTTTCAAACCTTTTTTACCCTCAATATCCCTTTCAATGCTAAATTACTTCATAGGTCCCAGTGCTTGGCCTTTGACCTAAATAATATATTCTATCTATCAGTTGTGTTTTCAAATGACCTTACATGTTAACTGAATAGTCTATACTCAATTTTTTTTTTTACCGAGGCGCATTTGGAATCTTTCGCAGGGGTGCCCTTTTAGCTCGGAAAAGTTTCCTGCTAGCTGATTGGTTGCAAGTATTTTGTCCGAATAGCATCATTGTTTTCAAATAATTACCAAGTAATGTGAATCGAAACTTATTATACTAACAGAAATTTCTCCCCCAGATATATGTTTTGTCAATAAATAATGTTAACGAATAAAGAGATTATAAAGTATTGTGATGGCAAGTCTAAATTTAACAACAACACCCGCTGAAGTCAACGACAGGAGCTGGATAATTTTTTTACTTTTCACATATTTTAACACCAACTGGGATAAATTACACTAAGCATAAGAAAAACACGTTACTGTAAACTTTCTTTGAATACCGTAATCTACGAAAAACATGGAATTAATAAAACTCGCTATTGGTGAAAACTTCCGGGGAGGTAAAAGGAACAGCCTGTGGCTTTAGATAAAATTTAGATAAAATTACCTAGATAGGTAGGCCTAGTTATTCATATGGTATCCACATGTCAGCAAATGTTGATGGGCAAGAAAACTTTTCAGATACATATCACCTTTTATAGGCTTTTGTGCTGAAGCCTTTTCTTGTATCATTATGATATGATGATAAATATGAAGAGGCAATTTTTTTCTTTAACATAATAATAATGTACTTCCCTTATTATGGCTTTATTTCTTGCACACATTTCAAACTATGCTAGCCTATGTCTATGTGTCTTACACCATTTTTTGACAATTGTAATAAATTTTGCTTAACTCTTTAAGGTAAGGAGTAACAGTAAACAGTAGCTGATGCTTGATATAAGTTAGGCTAGGTGTATGTAGGCCTATGATGTAAGTCCATATAGAAAGGGTTTGCTAATGTTGTCGTAAAGGTATAGATTCTATTAATAGCACTATTTTCGGTTTGAGGATACTATAGTGTTCCATAAATTGCATGAAAATCACAATTAAACGAATTCATAATTTCACCGAGTTACATCCGCGATACCCCTCCCTCTCCCTTCCATCCCCGCCTCGGTATTTGACAGTAAACGCCAATAGCTTACTAATCCTTAAAATGTATAAGTGTATAGTACATTTTTTACTCAGTTACTTATTCTTTTACTTCTCAAAATATCCGCAGAAACTCGTGTTAACACTATATGTGTCCTGAACAGAACGCAAAATAAGAAAATAAAAGGTTTTCTTATCTCGCATTGTCTGTTGTAACTTCCATGAAAGAGTAAGTTGTTAATTTCTGCGAAATATATTTTTATTAGTGTGCACCTACAAAAAGAAGCATAGAAACTATTTAATTGCAGATATAGCTATTAAAGTAATCTCAATAACATAACAGTGATTTCAACACTTACATATATCAGGAAAAAGCTGCAATGACATAAATCAGGAAAGTGTTGCAATGGTGATCAGCTAGTTTTCCCGCCAGGCCGCCACAGGCTGTTCCTTTTACCTCCCCTGAAGTGTTCACCAATAGCGAGTTTTATTAATTCCATGTTTTTCATAGATTCTGGTATTCAAAGAAAGTTTATAATAACTTGTTTTTCTTATGCTTAGTGTAATTTATCCCAATTGGTGTTAAAATATGTGAAAAGTAAACAAATTATTCCTCGTGCATCCTAAAACAAGCTCCTGTCGTTGACTTCTGCGCGTGTTGTTATTAAATTTAGACTTACCATCACAATACTTTATAATCTCTTTATTCGTTAACATTATTTATTGACAAACCTTATACATGAGGGAGAAATTTAGGTTAGTAAATAAGTTTCGATTCACATTACTTGGTAATTATTTGAAAACAATGATGCTATTCGGACAAAATACTTGCAACCAATCAGCTAGCAGGAAACTTTTCCGAGCTAAAAGGGCACCCCTGCGATTGAGGGCTAATGCGCCTCTGTAAAAAAAAAAAACTGAGTTTAGGTCCCTGATTTTTGTAATGATGTACAACCCTCCCTGTGGCAAACTAGAGGTTGAAAAGAACACGGGGTTTTTTCTCCCCCCTTGAATCCCTCTGTGGGTGTGATGAGCCTGATCGGACCAGTTTACGTTTTGTTTTGGGAACAGTTATCTAAATTACATAGATACTATCGCCAAGCACCAATTTAAAAAGTCAGCTGATTATCTTCATTTGTTCAAGGCATCAAAATATCAAACAAGGTGATAACTTGTAGCAAAGAACTTAGTTACTACCAAGATAAAACAAGTAAAAAAGGTGCTGAAGTTTCTTCGGCGCAATCGCGTTTGCTGTACAGTTTAATCGTATAATGCTGAATGAAATCTCAGCCACGGCCCATGAAACCCAGCCGGTGGTGGTCTGTGTTGTTGGCATCCATAGCGATGCCAACGTACGATCATGGCTAAATTTAACCTTAAATTAAATAAAAACTACTGAAGCTAGAGGGCTGCAATCTGGTATGTTTGATGATTGGAGGGTGGATGATCAGCATACCAATTTGCAGCCCTCTAGCCTCAGTAGTTTTTAAGATTTGGGGGCGGACAGAAAAAGTGCGGACGGACAGACAAATAGCCATGTAAACAGTTTTCTTTTACAGAAAACCAAAAACGGAACATGAACTTCAATGCACTTAAAGACAGACATGCTCACTTACAGAGAGAGAGAGAGAGAGAGAGAGAGAGAGAGAGAGAGAGAGAAATTATAAGGAAGCAAGATTATTTATCTTATTCCAGATACAGCAATATAATAACTGTGAGGGTCAAAGTCATCTGTCTATAAATCCCTCTTATAAGAAAATGATGAAGTTGACGGAACGCTGCGCTGGCTGAATGACAGGTCCAAAGGCAATGAACCCTTCCTGTGTGTTACTCTGCTTGTTTTTAAAAGACGTTGAATGTCAGCACTTGATCATTTGAGGAAATTTGAATATATTTGCTCTTCATTTTTGTTTTCTGTCACTTTTCACATTTGATGTTTGTAATAGATTAATTTATTTTGGTGTTCTTTTTCCTTATTGAACGTGTGAGGGGAAGTGTCTGATACCTGGCTGCCATATTCCCCCCCCCCACAACCCCCCCCCCCTCTCTCTCTCTCTCTCTCTCTCTCTCTCTCTCTCTCTCTCTCTCTCTCTCTCTGTCAGTGTGTTGAATGGTCACGGATATTACTTTCCCGTTTTATTTCTTTGCCTTTTTGCTTCAGTTTCATCGTTTATATTTTACTACTTCTGGGCTGGACATTGAAAGGGTGACGTAGTGTTGTATGCAATGCGTTGCTGATCTTGCAAGGTGCTTTGGTGTTAGTGTTGCTCTTCGGTGTCTTGAACGTAGTCGGTCATACTGTTTCTCGTAACTCTGAGATTCTTGAATTTCATTCCAAATCAATCTGGGGCTGAAGTTGATTTTCTTATTTGATTGCCAGTTGCATTCTCATGCATATATACAGTTCTCTCCGCATGTATGAAGTTCGTGTCATAAGGGAGACCTTGCTCTGCCGGATTAAGAGTACGGGGTTAGACCGTTCAGGCGTTACTGCGCATGTTTGTGACGTCGCTGGAAGCTGACCATAGAAGAAAACCAGGAAAACAATTAAATGAAGAATCACTGTGGCAAATTTCACGTTCGGAATTTCCTTTCGCCTCTGATTCGATCTCCGTCCATACACGGAACAAGAAGCCGTGGTCGCCGTCGGGTCGCCGAGATTAAAAGGACTGTCCAGGGGAAGAGCACCTTAATCCGGGTTGAGAGACCTTCCTTGTTCTTTACTCTGGTAGCCAGACGAAGACATGCGCGAGATTGTCCTTATTTTGGCCAGAGGTGGACTAACCCCGTACTCTATCAATCCTGTTGCTTTGCTCTACACCCTGTTGTTATTAATCGACGTAAGGGACAGAGCACTTTATCACAGCTTCCTCTTCTATCTGTTAACCATCGGTGGTCCTTCTCATTAGGAGAATAATCAACCCTATTATTTTCTAAAATCTGTTTCCTCCAGGAAACCCAGCTACAGACAGAAGTGACGTCCTGTAGAGATGATACCCATATGCCATAAGGCCGCTGGTGGCTCAGATTCACCCAAATAAAAAATTTCTGGTACCAAGCTATGTAATGTCAGTGGAAGCAGCAATTTTTAGGGCTTCTTAAGAGGTGTTAAGCTCCAAGCTCAAATGAACAACAGGACCAACCCACAACCAGATAACTTGAAAGGCTAAGTGGCTCCTCGAGTGTTTGTGACTGTGAGGCTGTTCGTGTGACAAAACTGAGAGCAAATGAATGAGGTACCAAGAAAAAAGATCCAAAGTTACGGCCAGTACAGAATTCTGAACATTTCCGAGATCCACTCCTGGCATAGCAATTAATCAGGTGGTCACCTCAACGTGATATCAACCTGCTTCACACCATCGGCCATAGAATACAATTTATGCCCAAAGTACACACTTGCTGTGACTGACATAAAATGAAAGTACACTTCAACCAAAAATGCGATTCCCTCCTTACATATGTAGGTGATTAGGAGAGCTCCATTAAATTAACATACTCGAAGTGTGCCGATGGATTGAATTTGTAGTTGAATATCAGTCAATACCAGTTCGAAAGAGAAACCAGAATTAACATCGAATGCGGCAGTCAAGCAGTAATAAAATTTCTTATGACTAATGTGAATTGAAGAGGGTCGAAGGGAATTTTATATTGCTTTTAAAAGAAGGGTTTGAAACATAACTGCTTCCAAAACCAGGGTCCAGAATTTCAGTTCATATACGAATTACTATTATCGTGCAGCTAGCTTTTAATTAACCTGAAAAGAATAACTTGGTTAAACAATTCACAGACTGAATGTCATTTTAATGAAAGCGCAAAGGTCTTGGATTGAAATGCCTGCAATGTACTGTATTAATTTCATAATGAAAAGGGGAATATCAAGCTGCCTTGAACGCTGTGCTGCCTCTTAATCATTTACATATTACTGTCCTCCCACGCCGTTCGTGTTCTAGACATAAACTTATATAAATCAGTGTAACATGACTGAACTGGGTACAGATAATTAATGCATATAATAAATTCTTAAGGCTTTTTATTGTAAATGCATAATCTTATGTCAACACGGGACCATGTCCAATATTTGTACACTTTAAATCATCATTCATTACCACAGTTTAATTAGACAATGATTGTATTACATACTGATATATCATTATGGCCACCATTAAACCTTTTTTTGTTCAAGGCAATTTATAGAACTTTACTATTGTGTTATACCAGTAAAAAGTTTAATTAATTTCCTGCGTTTCATAAAGGTGAAATACTGCATATATCAATATTTTGAGAAAAAACGGTCAAACTTTAGACACATCGATGATGTGCTGTTGCTAATATGCAACCTAACCTCAATTGCCATTGTGCGTCAAAGGATTTTATTTTCTAAAAATAATATATTTATCATAAATTACACCAGTGCCTCATAATAAAGGAACTTGAAGGTGACGACATGGACGCTTAATGAGTGGGGTGGAGGCAAACGTAATATTAGAAGACGTCTGAGTATTAACAATGGAAGAATCTGTTTCATAAATAATGACTCTGTGATGGTTAAGTCTTGAGGGCTGGCAGTGTGACCGATGATACTGAAATCCTTGCTCTCAATGGAAGTTTTGCGTTGCTTAGAATGCCTTCTGGTATTGGAGTGCCCTGGGTTTGCAATTCTGCTCCCTGTACGAGAAATGACTCCCCGATATGAATCAATGAGTACTTTAAGAAGCTTGCTGGTGGCGCCCACGTACATCCCTGATATACATTTAGAGTAAATATATTTATAGATAACACCGTAGGACATACAAGGACGAAGTTGGTCTTTTACTTTAAACAAAGTGTCAATATTAAGGGGATTTTTGGGGATTAAACTGACTTTGCTGGCCGGGATGGGTTCTAGAATAATTTGAGTAAATCATTTTTGAAACGTTAGGTCATGGATATATGGGAACCTTGTGTAAAAATTCATTTTTTGTACAGTTAAACTTTAGGTCTTGTTACGTCTTATTAACTGATGTAACTTTTCATAGACTAGTCGGGGTGGAAAATAGTTACCTTTAAAGATGTTAACTAGAAATTAAATCTTGTGAAAGTCATTCCAGTTAGATGAGAGGATCACCAGCCTCTGGAGTGTAGTAATGATCTAACATTTCAAAAAAGATTTACTCAGATTATTCAGGAACATTTCCCGGCTATCAAAGTCAACTTACTGCAATTTCAAAAAAATCCCTCATTATTGAGTCTTTGCTTAAAGTAAAAGATCAGTTGTGCCCTTATATGTCCTATGGTGTCATCTATTATTATACAAACCCTAAATGTATTTAGGATCTACCAGCAGGATTCTTAAAGGGCGCGTTGATTCACATCGGATAGTAAGTTTTCGCAAAGGGAGCAGAATTCAGAACCCAGAGCACTCCAATATCAGGAACCATTCTAAACAAAGCAAAACTTATATTGGAACAAAGATTTTAGTATCGTCGGTCACACTGCCAACCCTCAAGACTTAACCATCTTGGAGTCACTATTTACATAACATCTTGTACCATCATTAAATACTGAGAACTCTTCACATCCAATGTATTTGGGTTAGCCTCCCGCTGTGGTGTTTTATTTTCAGTTATTTCCTTGTTGTCTTACCTCTAGGTTAGTTGTGTTTTATCTCATTTATTCCTACTTTTCGTTACAAATGTTTCTAAGTTATATTCATGTGTTTGTGTCTCATTTTTTATGTGCAGCCTTGAAGATGTAATTCTATTTAAACTATGAAACTTCGGCAATAAATTAAAAGAAATATATAAATGTAAATATATAAATATAAATATAAATATATATATATATATATATATATATATATATATATATATATATATATATATATATATAAATATATATATATATATATATATATATATATATATATATATATATATATATATATATATATATATACATATAATAGAAGCCCATAAAAACACCAAAAGGGTAGAAAGTTATAGCTATATTTCGGAGATACTCTCTGTCTCAATCATCTTATCTCATTAACTACCTTCCTGTTGAGGGAGACAGAGTGCCTCCGAAGTATAGTTATAACTTTCTAACCTTTTGGTGTTTTTATGGGCTCCTTTTATTAGATGGATTTCTGTTTTAACAGAAAATATTTTACAGTCATACATATATAACGTAAATACATTATATATATATATATATATATATATATATATATATATATATATATATATATATATATATATATATATATATATATAATCCCAAGCTACTCGCTTTACAAAAGCTGGATTAAAATAAACTAAGTTAAAAAATGTCACAACTTATTTTTAGCGGCACACTGTTGAGTTCTTTCTTTGACGATCCTTGGGGACTTCAGACTACGTTGTAAAAAACAAAATTGACGAAACTGACAAAAATTGACAAAATAAGCGCAACAAAGACATTTTAAATTTTCACATAAGGGTCATTCATTTTCAGAAAACTCGGTTAAGGATTTTTCAATTCCGAATGACTTTGAAACCCTTTTTACTGCTTCTCATGCCATAAGAAGAAACTAGACATTTCAGGAGATATGTGATTATGCTGTGATAATGAAGAATGATGAAAAATAATTTATTTTTTATGACTCATGCAAACCGCCTTTTGGAACTACCAAAGAAATTGAAAATCAAAGCCGTCAAGAAACTAACTTTGACTGCCTAGTGGTGTATAGCTATTGAGCGATAATTAAGGAAAAGTGCAAAAGATGGACAATGAATGATTCATCAATAAAGGAAAAACGTATTTTTTCAAATCGCACACATTCTTTTAACAAATACATTAAGAGGAGTGTGACGATTTTCAGTTATGTAGTTCAGAAAAAAGTTAAATCCAATGCCATTTTTCATTGTGACACTAAAAATATCAATAACAACAACACAAACCAAGTTAACTGCAATAAAAAATAACAAACAAAACTGCAACACAGGAACACAAAAGATTCTGTGGTAATTCTAGGTAATTCTAAGTAAAAGAATACAAAGCAATAAACAGAGAAAAAGTCAGAAAACCAAAAATGCTTAACAATAAGCCCAAAAATAAAAATAAATACCTTCCAAAAATGACTTAATTCATTCAAAAATAATCTGATAACTTGATTACACTCACCAAAACCGCGACGGTGCAGCACGTCTGAAAACAAAAAATAGAGATATTATTTATTGTAATAAACTCTGATCAATGTTATTAATGTGGGACATTGTGTCCGGACTGTAACTTTTTTATTTTTACACTCTCTCTCTCTCTATAAGACTCTTAACATATGACTTGTGATGAGAAACCTCGAGTCGTTCCACATTCCAGAGCAAATCCTGGGTTGGCAGCAGAGTCCAGTGGAGAGAGGGAGGGAGGGAGAGAGGGAGGGAGGACGGGAGGTACTAGGCCCTGGCACTAGGACGACCTCGACATAACAACCCAAGAGGTCGTGGTTATGGTGGTCCGTGTCAGAGGATTCATCGTGCCAACTTTCCTTTGACCCTCTCGTTCAGAACTCCCTTTGCCCAGCAATAAAGCCTTCGAGCTACTCCTAAGGATTTGGCTGGAAGTACAGCAAAGGCGATTCTAGATCTCTCTCTTTCCTCTGTTCAACCAGAACTAAGATCGGTCAGCCAGAAAGCAGTCATTATTTTATTTTTTTTTTACCTCCTAAGCCTCTCGGGCCACACAACCCGTATACTGAAATGAAGTTATTATTCTTTATTTGTAAATACATTTTGTTTTAGTACACTTTTTGCTGTATTTCACCAAACATGAACTTACTAATAAAGTTTATGTTATTTTCAGACTTGGCTGAAGGACATCCTACCGGAGGTTAGTGAAGAAATAAGGGGACTCCTGCTTTTCATTCATTAAGGAAAACTTTAATTAAACAAAGAAGCGATAAGACTCATTTCATTACATGAAAATGGGAAAATTTTTCGATGCAAATATGTAATCTGAATCTGGTGATAGTTTGTCTTCAGTATTTCAAATATGTCACATATTATTAATAATTCAAAATACCAGTGACGCACATATATATTTATATATTTTGACCAATTTCGTCTTGGATAGCAAACAGACCAACAATGCTTTACAAAATTAATTAAACTTTGTGTGAAATGTTGTAGATTTAAAAACAAGATATATTACTTTCAGATTTTGTTATTGCCATGGCCTGTCTCCTGTCACCAATATTAAGTAGACCATAAAAACGCAGCGTTTTCAAATTAATAAAAAATGACTCATGCACATTCAAAAACAAACGATGTCCGCATAAACTCCCCTTTGGAACTCGACCGCAAAAATGTTTATATCTGGATTTTTTTCTGAGCAGAATATCTGGCAATATTGTTCCACAAAATATGAAATGGTTATGGTATGCTGACGACATGATATTTACTTGGCATGGAAACGAAAATGTAAACACTTTCCTTGATAAACTAAAGGAACTGATGCCATCCATGAAATTTACTAAGGTGATTGAAAACGATTCTCCTTCCCTTTTCTGAGTGTTCTAAACCTGAAGGCAACAAAGGGTTCAAATTGACAATATATAGAAAACCTCCCGAAATGTCCCCATTTGCACGTTTTTATTCTGATCATAGCAGTAAAGTTAAGATTCGCATAATTAAATAATTATTTTGAAGAGTGTAGCCATGAATACATTGATGAATGAGGAACTCTGATGACAATACCGGAAGATGTGTTTGTCATATTCCAAGTAGTTCGTGTGTCAAAATCTAAATTTGTCATAAGAAGTTTGAATAACAACTTCAGCCTAGAAATGTAAAACTTCATCCATCTGTTTCAAAAGAAATAAGTAAAATGTAGAGATTTCAAGGAATATCTTTACATGGCCCGAATGACAACAAGACAATATGGTTGCTATCTAACCATTAAGAAATATCCCCCGTAGTGGGGTAGTGCCGTCAATGCATCTCACGCGGTACACTGTAGGCATTACTTAAGGTTCTTTGCAGGGTGCCTTCGGCCACTAACTGCAACCCCTTTCGTTCCTTTTACTGTACCTCCTTTATTATTCTCTCTCTTCCATCTTACTTTCCACCCTCTCCTAACAACTGATTCATAGTGCAACTGCGAGGATTTCCTCCTGTTACACCTTTCGAACTTTTACTGTCGATTTCCGTTTCAGCGCTGAATGACCTCCTTGGTCTCAGTGCTTGGCCTCTGGCCTAAATTCCATATTCAATTCATTAAGAAATATCCAGGTGTGAAGATCAGGTGTTCTTCGAAATACAAGATTTGTAAAGGTCGCGTTTACCCTGTCATATCAGGGCACTGACCTCACCTACTCTTTCATGCTGCCCACGGCTTTTAACCATCTGCAAGTTCATTTGTATTCTTCTTTTACCAAACCAGCATACATACATAATGTAAATTTCTGCTACTATGTACTAGCACTCCTGAAGATGTCTAATTAAGATGAAAGCACTGAATAATCATACGTTTGGTTTCAGATTTAAGTGTCATGTGTTCCTGAGCTCATGTCAAGAACATTAATACATTATATATATATATATATATATATATATATATATATATATATATATATATATATATATATATATATATATATATATATATATATATATATATATATATATATATATATATATATATATATATATATATATTTCAATTGTACCTGCTCAGAAACTGAAGGGAAAACTTTTGACTTACCTGGATGATAAAAAAAACGAAAAAAATGCTTTCTTTGCAAACTTAATTTTCCCGGAAATTCAAGGATGAAATTGACAGAAGAAAATGGAGAATACAAAGAAGAAAATCATTAGCACATAAATAATGAAGAACTGAAGACAAAACAAAATGGAGAGAAAAGTGAAAAAAATGAAATTAGTCTAACAATAATCAGTATGAAAGCATAGATAAAAACCTTGCAACTGATAATCAAGTGCATGGGAAGAGGAAAGAGAAAACTGCTTTAAGCAACACAAAAAGAGACATGAAAACCTGAGGATGAGGAGAATGCAGACAAAAAACAAAAGTTGAGCACAAAGAGAAACCGAACGAATTAATCATTATTTGATAAAAAAAAAATCTAACATATTGGTCAGAAAACACTAAAAAATTAGGCTGCTGTCGGAATGAACGAGAAAAAATAGAAATTAACATGAAATATATACTATGAAAATTAGTCTCAAAGCAAGCTAGTCCTTAGTCGCTATAAGAGATTGTTTCCAATAAGTACTCGAAAAACCTTCACACTCCTTTGCAGACTGGGAACAGGGAATGGAATATAGAATTTTGGCCCAAGGCCAAGCGCTCGAACCTATGAGGTCATTCAGCGCTGAAACGGAAATTGACAGTAAAAAAGTCTGAAAGGCGCAACAGGAGGAAAACCTCAAAGCAGTTGCACTATGAAACAATGTCAGGAGAGGGTTAAGGAAAGTAAGATGGAAGAAAGAGAATATGAACGGAGGTACAGTATAAGGAATGAAACGGATTGCAGCTAAGGTTCGAAGGGACGCTACAAAGAAACTTAAGTAATGCCTACAGTGCACCTCATGCACTGCCCCTACTTGGGGTGGCCCGTGGGGGGGGGCGGGGACGAACTCCATTTTCTGCTCGGGAAGACTTTCAATACTGGATACCGCTCATCCATCTCTTCGCTGGTAAAGATGCGATCTACAACAATGGAGACGAGTGAGCAATACTGAAGTGAGAAAAGTGCAATATATCACACGTTACTCCAAAGGCCAAGCACTGTAGCCTGTGAGGTTATTCAACGCTGAAAGGAAAACTTAGAGTAAGAGGTTTGAAAGGTGTAACAGGAGGAAAACCTCGCAGTTGCACTATGAATCGGTTGTTAGGAGAGGGTGGAAAGTTAGAAGAAAGAAAGATTACGAACGGAGGTACAGTAAAAGGAATGAAAGGGGTTGCAGCCAGGGGCCAAAGGGACGCTGCCAAGATCCTTAGGTAATGCCTACAGTGCACCGAATCAGGGGATCTCGTAAAGATGAATGCACACTGGAGTTGAACATGTTGGCAACTTATCGCATACATACCACAAACAAGTTGAATATAAGTCAGCGACATATTGGTGGTCCTGATCAGTGCTTCATATGATTATCAAGCTTTTGCCAGAGATCTGTTCTCAAATGTATCGAACTGTATAAAAATACAAGACGATACATTTGCCTTTCAAAATATCTGTTCCCTTCGTAGAGGCTGAGCGGCCGCCTTGTTTCAGGCTATTCTACTGTTTTGCTTTTTTTCCTGAAATATTTGGTGGGCACTGGTTGTTTACCTATTGTTTTGGAAGGTCAAGTTGCCTCTTTGTCATCGAATAGTTGTTAGCACCAGTTGCGTTTCCTACTTTCCAGACAATCTTACTGGATACGGATAGAGCGAAAGTCGATAACGCGTAGATGCTGCCAGAGTTGAAAAAATACCCTGTTATGGAGAGATGAATTCTGATAATGCATGAAAAGGCAACTTTGAATGTTATTTACCATCGGTATCCGTCAACTCTACATACTGTTGCCAATTCACAGCATAATAAATTATTCTCCCATTATCAGAGGAGTATAATAAATTATTCTCCCATTGTCAAAAAAGTAAATAGAAAATAAAACCTCTCTTAAACCTCGTCCGACTTCGCAAAGGAAGAATAAAATTGAGGCCTCAAAGAAATGAGACGAACCTCAAATATGGCTGCGAAAGTTGAAATTCGTCAGACAAACAGGACCGTCAGTCATTCCAAAGGATCATCCAGAAATAAAAGCCTTGATGAAACTGGGATAGACGATTCAATATAATAATAATCATATCGATACCTAAACAAATAGATAAAATTCCAATTATTTCTTGCATTCGTATGTGTGGTGAGCATATTATATACCTCTGACAGATAACAACCATTTTTCGCATTAGTTACTTAATAACCGGGAAAAAATTATATTACCGATCAACATCCACCCAATGAGTTGAGTTCTTTCACAGCAATACAAAAGTTGACCGATAAGGGAGACTTATGAAAGTCATACATATGAGATATTAGGGGATAGTGTTTTAAATAAGATATAAAAACTAATAAAAATCATATGAGATATTATCATAGTAGAAGAGAGTTTTTTAAATAAGATGTAAAACGATGTTTAAGTTCATTCAAGAGTAAGTAACTCCACCTATCACGAAAAAGTAACAAATCGTGTAACACAAAGACGAAGGATCAACATGAATAAAAACGAGACAAAATCTGACCTGCCTCCCTGTCAGCCATGCTTGGTTTTGGAAGGCGTTTCATGTTGGAACTTTATTAGTTTTGAAATTTATTAGTTTTGGAGCAATTTCAATATTTGTTTTTCCTACCCTTTGTCATTCTTGATATTTTTTAGTAGTGTAATAATTGCTTGTTCTCTTTTGAGAGGGAAGGGACCACTTTATTACCCTAATGCCATGACTGAGCGTTTGTGTGTGCGCCTCTCTCTCTCTCTCTCTCTCTCTCTCTCTCTCTCTCTCTCTCTCTCTCTCTCTCTCTCTCTCTCTCTCTCTCTCCCCTTGTGCATGACAATACTGACTAATGAATCTTTGTTTATTTTCTCTTTTCACCATTGAAATTTACTGTTCTTTTATTCCTGTATTACCCTTCTGAACTGACCAATAAGGGGGAAGGGAGAGTGCAATACCTGATAGACTTCGTACGTTATTGGTTTCGGCAGTTTCTTGGTATAATGCAATTTTTCTTTTCTTTACGATATCGAAATACATTACCCTAATTTCCAAAGTTATCCTGTTTCCTTGAATCATTCTTACGGTTGCCTCCATCATTATCGCCTTCACAAAACTGATCAATTAACCTTCTCATCCTTCCCTTGGAACCTGTCCGTCTTCTATATATACCTTACAAACATTGGTCAGCAGCTCAGTCTCAATTAAACCGTCACCCCTATACTACAGCGCTTCATTTGCAATCCCATCAACCAGTGGTGTCTTTCCTTACTTTAAATTGCTCTCCTCAAAAGCCAAACAATTACTCCCACAAACCTTTTCCACTCTTGAGATATTCAGTTTTTCCTCTCTTCTGTCTTCCACTTCAGACAGAATTTCCCCAATATCATTGTTCATCTGATATCCAATTGTTCACTAGTGATTAGTGTTTCTCTCTGCATTCACTTCCAGTAGAAAAAATCTTACCCTCTCCCAAGTTTTTTGCTAACCTTCATCCTGTTTTAATTTAATTGCTTGTTTCTCTCCCTCTCTCTTTAATCTTGACATTAAAGATACCCAACTTCGGTTCTTTCCTGCAGTTACAACTAAAGAATTTGAATGTTTTACTTCACTAAACCAGTGATTTCCTTATTTTAAGCACACGCTGTTTCTCTCTTCCTATCCTCCTATACCCACAAACATTCTCTGCTGTCCCTATGACACTTCACGAAGTTTCACAAAATCTTTACCTACTTCCACTTCACGTCCTTCATTCAAGTTTTGTTCTTCTCACTTCTTTATCACAGTTATTTCATTACATTCACAGCCAAATTTTCACATCTCTCCAACTTGAACATTCACTTCAACAAAATAATGAAGAGATATAACTTCAACCACTCCTCTTCTCAACATTACATCTGTTAATGTGTTCTTTCATCTACTCTTTCTTCATCAGTTTCTCTATAACAAGTGTACATGCGAGTATTATGCTTTGAAACCATTTAATTCCAACAGTCAAACATATTTCCACAATACTTTCTGCCTTTTTATGTTCTCGTCGAACTCCATAACGATGTCATCTCTTACTCTGTCACCTACTTTTGCAGTTAAACCACCAAGCACAACCACCCATTGTTTACTCTGCAAAGAACCAGACTCAACTAAAAACATCTCTTTTACTGTCATTATTTTCAATTCATGGGACACATACAGTACGTTCACCAATGCAGTCTTCTCTCCTGCCACATTCGTTCTTATTCATATCATTATCGATCCAACACTTTTGTACTCATCCATTTACAGGGTCTCAAGACACTATACTTACTCTCTCTCTCTCTCTCTCTCTCTCTCTCTCTCTCTCTCACACACACACAATACACACACACACACACACACACATTATATATATATATATATATATATATATATATATATATATATATATATATATATATATATATATATATATATATATATATATATATATATATATATATATATATAGTGTGTGTGTGTTTCAAGAGATTAATATTCCAACTCAAAAGAGAGCATTCTGAAGCTGGTGAAAATTAATAACATAAAGAATGTAAGTTTGCAAAGCTGCTGCAACATGTAAGGAAATATGATGCAATGAAAAATCTTTAGTAGAAGTATAAAAACAAAGGCATCTGCCGAAGCAAATACGATATTCGCGAAAGTTCTCTAGAAATTCAGGAACTTTAATTTCCTTCACAAAGAAACGTCAATATTTTTAATACATCTCGCAACAAGGGATGAGCGAAAAGAATCATCGTTAATTTTGTATGCAATGTGATGTGATCAGCATAAAAACACCGTCATTTCCACAATGCAGATTACGAAGTGTTTCGCATTTCAGCTCTCGTCCTTCCCCTAAGCAATGGCAGCAAATACCGGAATCACAATAATACGGAGAAAAGCTTATTGAAATTCCTATCTGAAATAAATAAAGATTACAACACAAACCAGTTGGGGCATTTGCAATTTATACACAGTTCATTATTGCAAACTAAGCAGACTTTTCATCTGCAATATGTACACACATCGCAACATATACGCACATACATATATATACGTAATTGTAATAACTCCAATTCTTCGCGCCTTTTTTTTTTGGGGGGGGGATACGCTTGTCACTACAAAGCCTTAAGATCCAAGTGCAAGAAATATGAAGATATTATGATGTCCGGTGGCGGGAAACGAACCCGGGTTCCATAATCACAACTAGGTCGCGTTGCCGACCTGACCACTAGAAGGATAATCTATTGCCTCTCATACATAGATATACCTGTTGTTTTCAGATATATTTATTAGAGCTGGAACAGACCCATCCTCACCATCGTGACCGAGTGGGCAATCGCTTTTATTGTTTTTTTAAACTGAAATATATATGTAGAATCTACATATGTAATTGTAATAGCTGCAATGCCATCTTAACCTTTCGAATTCTTCGTGTTGTTTTGGATACGCTTGTCACTACAAATGCTTGTAAATTCAGAATACAGCATAAATATGCTAATATTAATTTCATAATTATTTATCTCTTTCCATTCAAATACCCTAAAGCATTCAGCTCCAAGAACAACCTTTTAAATGGAACTAAGAATCGTTAGTCCCGACCACACGAGTGAAGAGGGAAACATTACTAGCTGTATAGGAGGCGATAATGGCTGTTATAGAATGAGTGTTTCAGATTTTCAAAAGGGTCTTTTATCCCCACTTGACATTCAAGAAGTTTTCTTTTAAGTCAATTCACAGTTAGTGAGATGTTAATAAGAAACTGCTCCAAATAGGAAGAAAGTGTCATTTATGAGATGTCATTTCTTTTTATTTTTTTATTTATCTTTTACCGGACAGACGAGAAAAACAAACCTGCCTCTCGTACTCAACAACACCAGTGTTATATACTACAAATAATGGAGATGTTATTAATGTGCACAATGATCGATTCGGTAGTGCAATGCATTAAGACAGGGGTAAAGGCCTCTTTAAAGGAAAGGAATATAAAATTAAGTCCAGAGGCCAAGCCCTGGGACCTTATGAGATCATTCAGCGCTGAAATGGAAATTGAGAGAAAAAGTTTTAAGGGTTTAACAAGAGGGAAACTTTGCAGTTGCACTGTGAATTAATTGTTAGCAGAGGGTGGAAATTAAGATGGAAGAAAGAGAATATGAATGGAGGTACAATTAAAGGAACGAAAGTGGGTGCAGCTAGGGGTCGAAGGTACGCTGCAAAGAACCTCAAGTAATGCCTGCAGTGCGTCGTGAGAGGTGCACTGACGGCACTACCCCCTACGGGGAAGACCTCTTCAAACGAAGAAGCTTAGAAGAACGATGCCCACTTGAAAGTGCTCCTACTCAAAGTATCATTAATGACAGCGTTAATGAGCTGGTCGAGATGCAAGTCATGCAATACCATTCGATGGGGAGGAAATTAATTGGGCTTTTAATGTGTGTGCAGAATATATGTATATAATACATGTGAGTGTATGTGTGACAAAGACTCAACAGGCTGTCAATATCTGAACTGGCACTAAATGAAAGACCCAAACCCTGGAGTCAGAAAGAGCGGAGGATGAGTTCCTTTTTTGCCCGAAGGCTCAGATTCCGAAGCGAAGGAAGGTTCGTCTTTCCTCAGCCACTGGTGATAATTATGGAGGCTTTTAAGAGGCATTTTGTCTAAAGGAATGCCTGACCTTCCTGAGTTTCTCTAATCCTCTGTCATTATTGTGTTTGATGTTTTATTTCTAAAATAGCAGCAAGCTGACGACTCCTATCTTTTCCATATTTTTCATTTCAGTATTTGTAAAAGACAAGGCAGGGTAATATAAAATTTCACTGACAAGTACGGTCATTTCATTTAAATTCCTGCATATTAATCTCCCTTGTTGGCGCGAATTCCTCGTTTAAAATTTCACTTCATTACAGATATTCTTAGTTCATGAAAGAAATTTCATTTTAGGAAAAAAAAAAGTTGAAGGGCTTGGAACTAAATAAATGACGAAGTAGTCAGGCGAAATACTAAAAAAAAAAAAAAAAAAAAAGTCGAACGCAGAAATAAAAGGCAACAAAAGCGCCGTTCGCGATGCTAATCAAAAAGGAGCCGTTGCAATAATGCTTGCAGGCGACAGAAGACCAGCAAGTGTGATTGTGAGAGGGAAGTGCATTGCAAATATTGGATTAGAATGAATCCAGAACGCTGGGGATTCCATTCACAATGGAAACAGGGTCTCAGTTCTGCCGGGATGTTTCCAAAGAGATTTACAAAAGCTCTTTTGTGGACATTGTTCATGCACAAGCGAATGAGACAAGGCCGCTCCCGGACGCCCAGTCTAATCAGAAACCGATAATAAAGCCTGTGCATTTGTTTAAAGCGATCATGCATAAGAGGATACGCGTGCGCAAAGGTACATTTGGCTGCCGTGAATCGATTTGGGTTAATTGACCAAAGCGACTGACGGTAGTCGTTAATTAAAGTAACAGGCAAAACCTGACAAGTCCGCATTGGTCATCTTAAATAAAAGTGATTATGTAGGAAAAATAACCACCTTTTGAGTGATGGAAATTTGATAGGAAGGTTTTTTGTGAATCTGCCAACTTTACAAACTTTATATGAGGACTCGTAAAAACACACCGGGCAAATGTTTCCCCCGGGCCAGTAACTGTCTTCATTGGTTCTCCTCCTCACATGTTGTCAAAAGACCTTCTCGAGATTCAACCTGCAGAGCGGACGTTGTTGGAGAATATCTCTTTTCGTGACAGCGTCTCACAGTCAGCGGTATAATGAACGAGGCACAAGAGGACGAGGCAGCAATTATACAAACAATAAGGTCAATGGAAGCGTATTCGGCGAAAGCCTGAGAAGAAAGACTAATGAGAAAATACCTGAACAGAATACAGAATTTAGGCCAAAGGCCAAGGCTGGGATCTATGAGGTCATTCAGCGTTGAAACGGAAATTGACAGAACCAAAGTTTGAAAGGTGCAACAGGAAGTCAACCTCGCAGTTGCACTATGAAATAATTGTTAGAAGAGAATGGAAAGTAAGATTGAAGAAAGAGAATATGAACGGAGGTACAGTAAAGGGGACGAAAGAGGTTGCAGCTAGGCACCGAAGGGACGCTGCAAAGGACCTTAAGTAATGCCTACAGTGGCCCCTATGGGGAGTGGACTGGTAGGTGAGAGTCTAGGAGCGCACTCGGGTCTCAGCAGCAATCGTCAGTCAAGCGCTGCACCTTTCATCCACGGCGACCTTTGACCCTCTGTGGCCCTTTCAGGGGACTCTGACTCTACCAGGCAGTGGAAGAAGCCCTGGTGATACCACTTGGCTTTGTCGAGATTTCGCTACATTTTCCTGTTTCTCATACTACCTCATACTACATAAGAAAAATATGAAAAACAAAACAATTTCCTTGTGTCTATTATGCGCTTAGTCTTCGTTTTTCAGTGTCTAAATATTTTTTTTCTTTTTTGTTCATACATCAATATATTATAAGCACCCCCTCTTTTATTTAAAAGGTTTAAACATTTTTCTTCAAGATAAAAACTAATATAGAGTCAAATAAATGCACGACATAAGGTTGAATAAAATGACCAATAGATATGACTTCACATTGCTTGACTTTTCCTATTCAAAATTATCTCATTAGATTATACGCATCACATTACTCATGATACGGATTGTAGATCCCTTCATAATTTGTTTGTTCCAGTTGTTCTCTCATAAATCTAATCTCCACCACACTGGATATTGGGAAATGAATAGCCACTGATGCAAACTGTCAAGGGAGCACTAAGTCAAAAGACAAGCAGTCTGTATGTAGCAGACTACAGTATCTTTATATCATGATCTCGTTAAACGTTACACTTTTTTTTATGAAGAGACGAATTTACCTCCAAACATCCATCTCCCAACGGAAGCCAGACAAATTCTCTCGAAATTCCTGCCATTTACAGAGGCAAACTGAATATTCTGAAGGCACTTGTGACCACAAATGGATTACCACTGACGTCTCTCCCTCTCACGCAAAGGTTTCGCTCCCAAAATGGTTTGGTGAAGGCCAAATGTTCCACCATAACTCCCAGAGAGAAATATAGGGTCAATATCTATTGACAGATGACAACTCGCCCTTTTTCAATTTGTCATATGAACTTCAGTGCTTCACTGGCTTGCATTGTTCGTAGGTATTTATACTGTTTTTTTTTATACTGGAATGCTGTAAATGTATTTTTCAGTATAATTATTTAAGGGTGGCGTGAAAAATTTTCGCATGGATACTTTAAAAAATTGAAAGGAAAGTGTTCGATTAAAGTACCTGTCTTTGAGTATAAAAACAGTAAAACCGACTTCTAAACAGTTAGTCCTCTTTAAAGAAATAGCTTAATGAAATTTGTATACATTTCATTATACATTCAAGATTTGAACCTGGTTAGGTTACCAAAAATATTAATACCACTTTAATTTAAAATTCAAATGAATGGAATAAAGTAATATTAGCGATACGTCACAAAAATGATTTAGCCTGGGAATATCTGAAAGGTGAAATAAAAACATCTTGTGTTGGGATGAATTTCACAAAACTACGCATAAGAACTATTAGCTCCAATATCCCTAAAAAACACTTCTTAGCTAGATTTAAATGAACATCAGGTGGACAAACTGCAATATTAGTAAAAGGCCTCAGATAGAAATATTTCCTCTGATAAACACCGCGTGGATCAAAAATTTTAAAATATAAATGAAAAAGGAATGTTTGCCTATGCATAAAGGAAAGGAAACGATGAATAATCAAATTCTTAACGTCCTGAATACGATAAGAGTTCCGCTATATTTCAGGGTCTTCAAAGGGAGCTTGTTTTGGGGATATTACTTTGGTGAATTACATTGGTAAATGCAACTGATATTTCAAAAAGAATGCTAATAGATGAGAGAGCATTCTCAAGTTGTTCCCCTTGGCGGCAAACATCAAAAGGAACACGTCTGTCTTTGGCTTTTTCTGTCTTGAAAAAAAGCCGCAGCATATCAAAAAACTTCGTTTTGTGAAGGAAAAAAACTATTTCCGGGGTCGGTTAAGGTTTATTCTTTCCAGCTGGCGGAGAGGCCTTTGATCTTCAGGCTGCCGCTGAAAGATAAAGAGTTCTTCCATTCGAAAAATACTACTTTCTTTTAAAAGGACCGTTTTTGGGCTGGAGACTAAGTATAAAAAGTAAATGAAGGTATTCATATAGTCTGATATATATAGATATAGATATCTATACGTACATCTATAAATAATGTATATATATATATATATATATATATATATATATATATATATATATATATATATATATATATATATATATATGTGTGTGTGTGTGTGTGTGTGTGTGTGTGTGTGTGTGTTGTGTGTGTGTGAGTGTGTGTGTATGTATGTCTCCAGGTAAATCTTTTTAAATTGACAATTACTACAGAAGTAGTATACCCTAACAACTGGGCACTATTGCCATGGGAAGGAAGTGCCATTAGCTTGGGATTCAAATAAAAAGAGCTCCGAGGAAGAGGAGAGCCTTAAGGTAGGTTGTGAACCCCTCTGGGAAGGATAGACCCTCTGACTGACACTAAGACTCTCCTTCTTGAGGTCACTGGCAACCCCGTCACGTGGTTAGTCTATCTGCTGAGTACTACTGTCACAGTGGTATAACCTGACACCGACTGTCTAGGAAGTGCCAGTGGTTCGAGATACAAAGTAACTCATGGTGGAGAAGCACTTAATAAAAGTTTCTGAACCCCTTGCTATGAGGAAATACCCCTTGAACAGAAGATGAGCCTCCTCTCTTTAGTCCAATGGCAATCTCACTTTTCGCTCCTTTGGGATTCCAGAAGAAAATACCAGCATCCCCATGTCTCTGCCAGATCTGAAGGTTAATAAATGGTAGGGGGCTAAGGTCTTGCAGCCCTATACTTCCACTGATATTGCACACATGCAGAAGGAATACAATTCTAAGTCAAGTTTTGAATGTGCATGGTTGTGGATCAGAAGAGATGTGCAAAACTGATGATTTAAGAAAAAAAAAAATCCTGGTTATTTTGGATCTTACAGGCAACACTGAAGTGTGTGCATGAATGGCAAGGGCAGAAGAGTGGTTGTGTCTGGGGCAGGTGACAAGTGTAACTAGGGAAGGGGTAGTGCTTATAGTGTCAGGTAGAGAGTTGAGAATGATGGTATAGATGATAAGTTACTGATAACTACTAAACTTTTTATAACAGAAACAGAGCATGTTTAAAGATATATGGGTAGTAAAGCTTTGCTGTAAATGTGGGCTGAGAAGTGTGTATTGTGTCTCCATCACTTAATATCTTTATGTATGGAGTGATGTGAGAAGCCAGATGAGATCAGACAATATATCATAGATGGAGAGTGGAATGTTTGATCTTTGTAGACGATGAAGAGAAACTGCAGAAACTAATAAAGGAGTTCGAAACTGTTTGAAGGAGGAGAAGGCTGAGAGCAGATGGAAACCAGAAAGAGAGAGCAATGCATGTTAATATGGTTGTTAAGAACCTAGTAGTTGTTGATTTATTTTGTATTTGGGCATAAATAAGATGAAAGAGGTGGTAAGTCACAGGATAGGTGAAGCAAGAAAGGGCGCTGGGTGTTTGCAAAAGACTGGAAAGAGAACTTGATTGTCTGTGGAAGCCAAGGTGGGAATGTGTGAGGGGAAAGTAGAGCCATTTTTCTCTTATGGATGTGTATTATGGGTGCTGAAAACTAATGAAAGAAAAATTGTTAAAGCATGCCAGATGAACTGTATGTGGTTAAATAACTGTAAAGATCAAAAATGAAAAATTTGTAATGGAAAGGATGGATTACATTATTTTTAGATGGTTTTGCCATGTGGAAGAATGGACACAGATTGATAAACAGAGAGTATAATCCAGCAGAACTGCTATAGGGGGAAGGAGGAGAGGGAGACCTGAAAGCAGTCAGTTAGCAGCATAAAAGATGTATTGGAAAACGAAGGCTTTATTATAGAGGTGCCACGAGAGGATGTGCAAGATAAGGGTAAATGCAGGGAACTGGACGCATTGCTGGTGAGCTCTCAGTGTAGGTGTGCGAAGTGTCCAATATTGCAGACGTTTTTCTGCAAAGAGACTCATCCATAATTCAGCAGCTAAAGAATGAATGTGGCAGTGATCAGTTTTTTTTTTTTTTTTGTACCCATGCCCTTTTCGGTGAAATGGTTTTTTTTTCAAAATACACCTTTTTTCTTTTTCAAAAGAGGCGCCCGAAGAGAGGAGCCTTCCGGTTCTCTGCAAACCTTTCAGGATGACGCTGCTGGCCCCACGCCCTCTTCTTCACTCGGTCTGACGCCTTCACCTTTTCACAGATAGTTTTCGGATTTCATCACTGCTCAGTGCGATTTCAGCACTGATCAGCGTGATTCAGCACATTCAGAGCGATTCAGCATTGGCCACCTGGTCAGAAGTTGCCTCGGATACAGCGACACGTGGAACGGAAGGAATGAGACCGCCTGATAATTCAGCACCTTTCTTGCAGTCACCTTTGGAATACAGCAGATGTCAGTGACACGGTTTCGAGGCGGATCTTTCCGTTCCTGTTTGGGATGGAAGTTTCTAGAAATTTTATCCAGTTATAAATCCGGATTATGGGGGTGCCTGGAGGTGGCGTTCGTTCGGTCGTGCTTACCTAGTGAAGGGTTTTGCAGGGCAAGTGTTGGGAGTTTTGTACAACCATATGTATTAGTTGAACTAAGCTGACGCCATCAGAATGTTATGGAGGAAAGAAATGAAGGAAATCCAGGAGGGGGAGGGTTAAAAAGAAAATCTTCAGCACCTCTACTGTATATCCGTAAGGCTACTGAAGTGTCGCGCAAGGAGAGAGAGAGAGAGATGGAAGTTCAGTTATGAAAATTAATATTTTATCATCAATCACTGACTTAATGAAAATAAGACTTGGGAACAAATGTTGATGCAAACACGCCATACAGAACGCTCCCTCTTCCTGATCCCCGCTGAAAAAATCAGAAAATGATAATAGAATTCACAAGGTCGATGCTTTGACAGTCCAAATTTTCAGAATTAAAACAACTTAAGAACAATCATTACAGCAATCTATAAAATATATAAATACATACATACACTCTCTTCTGATTTCCCCTTCTCTCTCTCTCTCTCTCTCTCTCTCTCTCTCTCTCTAACTCTCTCACTCTCTCACTCTCTCACTCTCTCACTCTCTCTCTCTCTCTCTCTCTCTCTCTCTCTCTCTCTCTCTCTCTCCATCTACGCAACTTCAACAGAACATGGCACAAGGCAAGGTTACATTTCCTGCCCCTACATATCTTTTAAAAGTACCTACGCTATGTGGTACGTTTTGCATTTTGTTTTGTTTGCTTCCCCTAAAACAACACATTTCTGTTGTTCCTGGATAAGTAAAACAGACAACACAAGTTATACCAAACTGAAGATCAGCATTGAGAAATAGACCAACCTCCATCAAGTTTCCCTTCAGTGCCTCTAAGAGACTTCAGCCATGATATGATCTAAAAATCGTCCTGGCGACAGCAAAGAGTTTTAAGCAATTTGTTTAATTTTGGGATTATTCCATTTACGATTCTGCGATACTTGTGCGGCAAAGAAAGCTTTTACCAAGAAGCGTTACAGCAAAACAAATTGTCACATGGATTCTGGACATTTGATATTTGGAAATGACTCTTGACTCACTTTCACCTGCGTACGGGATAACGCTGACGTTCTGACATATTTGAGCCCTTTGTTGGCTGAGTCGGTTGAGCTTCAGACTGTCACTCGATGGCCCGGAGTTCAATCCCCCCGACCGGCTGATGAGGGGTTAGAGGAATTTATTTCTGGTGATAGAAATTCATTTCTCGCTATAATGTGGTTCGGATTCCACAATAAGCTGTAGGTCCCGTTGCTAAGTAACCAATTGGTTCTTAGCCACGTAAAATAAGTCTAATCCTTCGGGCCAGCCCTAAGAGAGCTGTTAATCAGCTCAGTGGTCTGGTAAAACTAAGGTATACGACATATTTGGAAATTCGAATTTTCAAATCCTTTTCCAAAACGAAGGGAAGGGAAATCTCACTCATTTTGACGTTAAAGGACCAAGAGAAAGTCAGCTGAAACATTATTCTGGAAAATATAATTCTGCATAAAAGGTGCGAGCTAGTTTTCTTATAGTCGTACAATTTTTTCCCTTATTTATGCAAAAAAGCACAAACATCCAGGCGCACATACACAAGCAGATACATGCAAAACAACCCACTAGCTCCAAGGAATATGAAATTGCAGATATAAAAGGGGCTACTCGGACTGTTGAGAGACTGAATGGAATACTCTTATGGACCGCTGGCAAACACACGGATGGGATAGGCAATAAATAATTCCTCTGTGTATGGGGGTGATAGAGGAGACTAAAAAAATTATAAGGGCAAAACATAACTTACTCTACCAGGTTTATGGTAAGATTTTCATAGAAAAAATAAGACATGACAAAAGAACTGACAGGAGAGCAACAGTGTATTTTTATGAAAAGGGCGTTTGGATCAATAGCTGTGAAACAGTTATGCGAAAAAATTCAAAGGGAAAAACCAGTACTATGATTTGTAGTCACAAACGCATCGAAAAGGTGTGGAAAATTCGAGAAGCTCAGAAGGAATTCTGGTTATTACAATTGCATTCGTATCTGGTACAACGTGACCAGTGGATACTATAGAAATATTTCAACCTAAAAAAATTAAAAAGAAGACGATGTCCCACTTGGCTAAGCTGGTGAGGATGGGTCTATTCCAGCCCTAACAAATGTATCTGAATTCGACAGGTATATGGAAGCATGAGCGGCGTTGGACTTATTCTTCTAGCGGTCAGGTCGGAAACGTGACCTCGTTCTGATACATGGGATGCGAGTTCGAATCCTGCTACCGGACATCAGAATCACTTCATATTCTTGCATTTGGATCTAAGGCTTTTTAGTAACAGGCGTATCCATAACGAGGGAAGAATTCGAGAAGTTTGATGAAAAGTGACCAGTAGATTCTTATATATATACGAGTATATATATATATATATATATATATATATATATATATATATATATATATATATATATATATATATATATATATATATATATATACACATATATATATATATATATATATATATATATATATATATATATATATATATATATATATATATATACACATATATATATATATATATATATATATATATATATATATATATATATATATATATATATATATATATATATATATATAGTGTGTGTGTGTGTGTCTTTCTGTCTGTTTGGGTCAAGTTTCCCCGAATTAAAATTCTGAATGAAGTCAAGAGGAGCGCCAGAAGTGCAAGCTTCCGTCTTCAGCATCATTGACAGAAACAAAGAAATAAATGACGGAACGGTCTTTATAAATTCGTCTCTCTGACCTGAGGATGAGGTCAGCTGACTTCAATTAGCCTTCGGATTTGTTGACTTGATCCAATCCTTCCTTAATGGACAAGTGGATTAGGATGATGTACAGGGATATGATTAAGAAGGCATCTGGTTCGTCGATGGGCACGGTCTCTGCTATATGCAGCTTTTGTTAGTTACTCTCCCTGTGATTGATCTTGGAGATGGATTGGATTCGATTATACAATTTAAACCAAAGGCCGCGCCCTAGGACCTATGAGGCCATTCAGCGCTGAAAGGGAAACTGAGAGATACGAAGGGTTGAAAGGTGTAACAGGAGGAGAACCTCGCGGTTGCACTAGGAAACAATAATTGTTAGGAGACGGTGGAAAGTAAGACGGAAGGAAAAGAATAAGAATGGAGGTGCAATAAAAAGGGATGAAGGGGGTTGCAGTTAGGTGCCGAAGGGACATTACAAAGAACCTTAAGTAATGCCTACAGAGCACCGCATGAGGTGTACTGACGCCACTACCCACCTACGGGGCATTTTGGATGTGTGGAAATTCTAAGTAGAGTCACAGTGTTATATCTTGAGATTTAAGGATTTATGACAACTTGGCTTTCCTTCCTTCCAGGGATGTCTTGGATGGAAGTTGAGTCTTGTTGGAAATTTGCTCTGTTCTGTTCCCTCTCTTCCTGTTAGAGTGAAAGGCCTCCTCGCTGTTGCTGTCATTAGCCTCAGATGGGGCCTTCTCAGTTACTCCTGAAGTGTTGGCTGATGGTGACTGACATGATTTATTGACCGATTATCGCATTCTTCAACACCTCTTTTTATAATGCTTTTTGAAGATTATAAGATTTACCTTCGGGTCGTGATACAGAAGTTTTAAACATGAAGGTATTTTAGAAAAACTTCCATGCTGAGGTTCAGGTAATTTCTACTAAAAATAATCGATATTGCAAAAGCGTTACCGGAGATTAAGTTCACTATTTGCATCTGGCTGCATAAGCTGTGACTCGATTCATTTTGGTGGAAAGGGAATAAATATTAATTTCATAAGCGATAAAAAACCTAGGTTTTAACGTCGAATTACAAAAAGTATTCTCTTCTATAGAATACAAGCTCTAAAGGAGAAAGAAGCATGCGTCATCTACTAGTCATCCTTTTAAATAAATTACATGAGTGAATAGAACGGAAAAGGTTTATATTTATAATTGAATCTTTCCACTTGAGATCATACACTTTCATTTCCTGAGGAACAGCATCATCTCAGATAACCTGTTTTTCAAAAGGAAGTGAAAAAATGAAAGGAATTACTGAACCTTCCAGTGTTGATATTTACTCTTCCAGCTAAGACCGGAGAACAATGGAACCTAAAGAAATCACTTCTACGTATTGAAAATCTTCCCAGAACTTCCTCAGCCAACTAAATGCAAAAAGTAAGTAATGACGACGCCATTACGGAAGATCTCAATGGCTGTTCACCAGGTAATTAGAGCATTACATACTGACAGGAAGCAGTTTTGTAAATCACTTTCTCCCAAGACGGTCATGTGACTGCATACCAGATGGCCCGGAATTTCTTGAGCTAAGATATCCTTTTATTTCTTGTTTTATCAAAACGTACGTAAATATATGTATACATATCTTCAAGGTTCAGGCGATTTGTCAAGAATGAAACATATCATTCTTGATCACATAAGCGATAAAAACCATATTGTTGGCTTAAAAATATATGATACACATTTTTAAGTCACGGAAAACAGATTTGTTATTTATGGATTATATATAAAAAATCCTTTAAACTCGTTCCGAACAGCATAGGAACTATCTGACAGCAAAATACATTCTACAAAATCAGTAACAGAGAAATTTGTATGTTCATTCTTAATTCTCGATTACCAGAAATATCCTGACGCAGTTTAGTAAAATTTCTATTTACAGGGGCTGATTCCTGTTGTTATATTTAATTACTAAATGTAATTACCTTAATGAATTTTGCCACTAGAATGACCTACAACTTTCAATGACGAAAAGGTATCATAAATACTAGAGTTTAATTTCAGTAATAAACCGATGATTACTCTCCAGTATTTAAAAGCATTCCTCTCTCATATCACTAACAGGCCCAGCTAACTTCCCTCTAAAAATGAGCGCAGCTGAAACCCCTGGGGGTGATGAACTGAAAGGGCGGGAGGTGAGGTCAGAGCTCATCAAGCATCCTTGATTCCAAAGGGAAAAGTGAACAGGTGGCAACCCACCTGGTGTCACTTCAAAAAGGGATAAATTGAATTCACAGAAATTGTTCATTCACTCATGAATACTGTTCGATATAGCATTAATGTAACAGGATTCTCTGATGGAAGGGATTTAATTCTCTTGGCCACTGGTTGCTGCAAAAGCGTTGGGGTATCGGTGACTTTTGCAAACAGATTAATTTCTGTCAATATAACACAAATGGATTAAATCCCCTTGACTGGGAAACTTGACCATCAAATCTCCAACAGACAAGGTTTACACAAATTCCAGTGGAAAAGAATTCAGTTCCCTGCACTGGGAACTTATCCAACATGTGGCCTACAAACAAGGTAAAACTGTCAATGGAATCAGATCAGTTCCCCAAATTGGGACAATTAACCTGCTAGCCTTCTGCGTCCACTGGAAAGCAGTCAGTGGAAAAAGGGATCAAACCACTTACATGGGACACGTGACCAACATCTGTCCTTCAAACAAGGTGACAAAAAAGTAGATAGAAAATGCTTCAGCCCCCACACTGGTGTACTTACTCAAATGAGTGGCCTGCAGACAAGGTGGCAAAATATTCAATAGAAAATTGCTGGGGTTCCCAACCCATAAAAACCCAACCATTGTGTGCATGGCCACTCATCTCTTAGGTATTGTAAAGTACTTCCATTTGGTAATGTCCAACATTTTCTGGATTTGCATTTCCTTTTTGCATCTTATCTGGTTGCTTTGAAAGATATTCATAACTGACAGAGTTGTCCTTCTTGGTAAGCATTTTCATGTTATGTCCCTCCAAGTTGACTGATTTTTCTTTGTCCTTCACACCTTTGTGAGCAATTAACCCCCTCCGCCCCCCCCCAAATAAAATCAATTACGTATTACGACTTTAACAAAAACAACCATTAAAAGTTCCAGTAGTCAATTTCAAATATCTCGGTGATAACAGAAGCTATTTTTCTGAAATTGTGTAAATCTATGAATGCTATGAATGGGGACTGTATGTGAAATCACTAGACAAGGGGTAGGTATTGGATATTGGATACTGCTTCATCAGTTAAGGCTGCTGTTGGTAAAGGAAAAAAGGGGAGGGGGATAGAAAATGACCAGCTAGGCCTCGAAGAGACCAACTCCATTTAGGATTATAGTCTCAAGTGCCTTTAAATTTGAAAGCAGAATTTATTTGGTCAAAATGAATATTTCACTTCACTGAAATCACTTGTGAGCACACTGCATATGATTATCGTTAAACTTTATGATTAAATTTAATTAAAATTACTTTTAAAAATTCACCCAAAAGGTGGGTAACTTGAAGGAAAACATCATGTTATAGACAGAACATTATCTGTATCGCTTAAGAAAATATCCTTGTAAGAATATGTCGTCCTCACTGAATCACGTAGTATAGAGATGCACAGAAGTCTCAGAAAGGCAAGATTCACCAAAGTGACTTTTCACGAAAGGCAAATAAGTAAGTAAGCAACTCTCCTCCTCTGCCTTCCTGGAAACGAGCTCAAAAGCCGAGTGCATCGTGGAACTTCCTTGAGGAAGAAAACGGGGCAAATGAAATAATAATCTCCCTCCAAGACTCTCTGCTGTCAGGGAACATTTGAGGCCTCTGTCGTCCTCATTCTATTGCAGAGGCTTTCAGGGCAGCTGGAAACTCTGGGGTGGAAGTTACTTCGCTTCTGGGCCAACTTTATTCTTCTCTTTTCCGCATAATCAAGACACGGCAAGGATTTTAGGGAGCCATTTTCTCTTGCAACACTCTGACTTTAGATTACATTGATCTGCGCACCATCGAATAAATTTAATCTGATTTTCCTTATATTAAAATATTATAAATCAAAATTAACATATAATTATCATAGGCTGATAAAAATAAACTTATATGACGGATATTAAACTTTTATATATTTTCATATAGGGTTTTCTGTTATGCCTCGGTCTCTCCGTGCAAATATTTATTGCAACTGAACCATCCTGTTTATTTGAATATATTATATACAGTATATATATATATATATATATATATATATATATATATATATATATATATATATATATAATTTATATATATATAAATATATATATATATATATATATATATATATATATAAATATATATACATATGTATGTATATATAAATAAATGAATATACATATATATAGAATATATGTATATGTATGTATATGATATATATAATACATATACACTCATATACATCTTGTGTGTATATATATATATATTATATATATATATATATATATATATATATATATATATATATATATATATATATATATATATATATATATATATATATATATATATATATTATATATATATATATATATATATATATATATATATATATATATATATATGAAATTTTATCATTCACACACACGTGACATTTTTTTATAATTACATACAAATATCCATTTCAGTATCCCTGGGGAACAACTTCCACCCAGGGGAGAATTATAACAGGTAGATCCTCGGTCGCCGGCGGAGTTGAATAATAGGTGAGAAGATCATTTGTAAGCACACAGATAAGATGAACAGGGCAGTCAAGAGGACAACGAGAGGGGAAAGAAGACATTTAATGAAAACACAGATAAGATGAAAAGGAACTTTAGAGAAAATAAAAGCATTCTACACAGAGGTCAATGCAAAGATTAAGATTAATTGATAAATTTATCCTAGGCTATTACCCACCATCCACCCAACTGTAAATGGGTACCAACATCTGCTTGTGTCAAGGAAGAGGGGTACAAGGCTAGAAACTTCACATTCAAGACTACCTGATAAACCAGAAAGCTGCACCTTTCTGAAAGGTGTGTTTTTCTGAAAGCTGCACCTTTCTGAAAGGTGTGTTTTTCTGAAAGCTGCACCTTTCTGAAAGGTGTGTTTTTCTGAAAGCTGCACCTTTCTGAAAGGTGTGTTTTTCTGAAAGCTGCACCTTTCTGAAAGGTGTGTTTTTCTGAAAGCTGCACCTTTCTGAAAGGTGTTTTTTTCTGAAAGTTGCACCTTTCTGAAAGGTGTATCTTTCTGGTGCTATGTTATTTTGTCAAATTCTAGTCCTTGATTCCCACTCTTTTGCTAATACGTTGTTTTCTTGAACCTGTTGGGTTTTTCGTACTTCTTTCCATGAAATTTTACCTAGAAAATTATATCACTTTATGCACAGAAAATCACAATAAACGTCACACTTCCATAGCTCAAAAATATTGTATTATGTATAAATGTAAACTATACCTAATTGAGGTAACGCCTCTACTTTGATTTTATTTTACCCTGTATAAAATGTCTGACAAAGGATCTGAAACACTGCGGCAGATGCTGTTCTAAAATACAATGAAGAGCAGAATATACAACTGAGCTTCCCAAGATCAGCTTTTCGTAATGGAAAGTGAGTGCTTTCTTCTTATTTAACAAAGACAATCATTTATCCCTGAAGATATTTCATTTCTCTACTTATATATTACACTCAACATATATACGAAATGACTACTGTGCAAATGCCCCTCTCTTGGCTAAAGCTTTCAAATTAAAATAATGCTTGGGTAACTATTCGTGCAAAATTGATACCTGGTTAATTTCATGTGACTTTGCTTATGAGTTCCTAGATGAATTATTCCTTTACTTAAATATACATGAAAGCTGATCCCCATTCCTTTGTGAAAGTAACGGCAGCTGAATAATAGGAGAATGTAAACTGCAATAATGGTTCTGTGAAATTTGTCCTGAAATCTCTGGATAAAGATTCTGACTCAAAACTGATCTGGCTTCACACTGGAATATTATGTAATGGGTTGCGAGCCAAAGCACAATGTTTTCATCAGCA
>JANJGK010000042.1:2038195-2050093 GCA_039081455.1 Macrobrachium rosenbergii
AACCGAAATTTCAGATGAATAATTATTTTCTGAAACAAGTCAGAATAGCTGACCTTATTTGCGGCGCTCATTAGTTTTAGATAATTCTGATCATTATTGTATATGGGCGAAATTCAGTAGTTACTACAGAGAAAGAGAGAGATAGAGAGAGTCTTCTTTCGCCCAATAGCTACAGAAGAGAAAGAAAAAATACTGAACCCAACGCAACATTCTTGTGTTAATATCTTAAGGTGTGGTGTAGTTGATTATCAGTGATTTTATCTCATAGGTGTATGTTCAAATAGTCTTTATCATGATCAGCTTAATTCCTATAAGATTGCTGAGCTATAGGTTTTCTGTGTTTTACTTAAATCTTATGATATAGGTATGGATTAAATATGCTGGTTTTGGCTTGACTGTTGTTTTTTACACCACCATGATCACGAGGCCCTGGGCATGTTAGCCTACTTGGATGGATTGGGAATAAAGAATGACTCATTGCTATTTTCATAAATGTGAATCACAACAGTGAATTTATGTTACTGTTGAAGCTTACATATATATATATATATATGTATGTATGTATATATATATATATATATATGTGCATATATATATATATATATATATGTGCATATATATATATATATATATATGTATGTATGTATATATATATATATATATATGTGCATATATATATATATATATATGTGCATATATATATATATATATGTGCATATATATATATATATATATAGATAGATATATATATATATATATATATAGATATATATATATATATATATATATGTATATAGATATATATATATATATATAGATATATATATATAGATATATATATATAGATATATATATATATATATATATAGATATATATATATATATATATATATGCAATACATACATGGATAATTATATGCTAATATTTCAATATGTTTATTATTTAAATACTTTCCTTTTTAATTTTAAATGAAAAGTTATGAGAGAGAGAGAGAGAGAGAGCCTCGCGCTGGCTTTCCAGCCACACCTCCACCTAGGCAGTAGATAACAGCAGAACTTATTTGACTCGTCCGTAATAGCGTAATATTCAAGAATTTATAATTCAACTGCCCAATAACCTATCTCAAGTGCGGTGAATGTGGATAGTTTGCATTATCAATGATGAAATATAATTTTTACTTTTTCGATTTCTTAAATAATTTCGTATTCATTCGTAATATAAATTACATTATTAACATATAAATTCATTTCCAGTCTACAAAAAATACGAAAAGAAACGAGAAGGAAAGAACATTTAAAGAAACTCATATAGAGACAGCCAATGACGTCCTTTGTTACAACAGAAGTATGCGTTCATTCGTGAACCATGTAAACAAGTTACGTCACTCCAGGATTACCAATCCCTATCTTCTTCTTCTGTGTAGTCTAAGTAGGAATGTGTATCGAAATATTTGTTGGCAACTGTACAAGCCATCTCCCATTCTTCAGTACCTCATCTGCGTAGGGCACTTCCGTCATTTCCCTAATGGTGTTATTTCTATATTTCTAAAACTGTCCAAGTATCTGACAACTAATATTTTTCTTAAAGCTTTATTCACAAAGCAGCTAAATGTTTTAGACAGTTCTCCAAGCGTATAAAAATAAAAATTGTGCCTGACTAACAAACGAACTTCTTACTTTTGTACAGTTTGTCTATCTAATTTCCAAATCTGACTCAGGCTGTCCGTTTTGCCTTTTGTTTTCTCAACAAATTCCAACTATAGAGAACCGGTTTTGGATATTGTTCCTAAATATTTGACTTTCAATAATCCCCTCTCCCTTCAGTTCTATTTCCCCCTTCTGTGCAGACTTTGCCCTCATTCTTTTTTTTTTTATTTACCCTAATTCCAATTTCACTAGCTGGCCTTGCAAATCTTGTGGTGTTTCCCTGATTAAATCAGCTTCATCTGTCAGTCATCTGTCTAGCGTTTGATCCACTCTGAACTTGCTCTTCCTTTTCCAACTACATTTTCATGGTTAACTTTCATTAGTTTTCCATATTTAAGGTGAATAGGGAGGAGTCTTGAAAGCCTCTCAGTAGAAATAGCATCTTTTCATCGCTGATGTACTTGAGAAGATGAACTATTTCGAACGACTTTTGTCCTGTATAATTTCACTGTATAACAAAACCACCGATTCTTTCATCAAATGAAGAACGATGATTTATAGCATACAAAAATAACGTTTGCAATATTTTTAACATTGTTATTAAGAAAGGGATTCTTGATTCACAGTGAATAATTTCT
Source organism: Macrobrachium rosenbergii (assembly GCA_039081455.1). Lineage (NCBI taxonomy): Eukaryota > Metazoa > Arthropoda > Malacostraca > Decapoda > Palaemonidae > Macrobrachium > Macrobrachium rosenbergii. The sequence continues at coordinate 2,040,481 of JANJGK010000042.1, forward strand.
GAATTCTCGTGATAAATCCGTGGCCCAATTCAGAATCATTCTTGTGCTACCATGTTCAATCTACTTCCTATACAGATCTCTCTCTCTCTCTCTCTCTCTCTCTCTCTCTCTCTCTCCTGCAAATCTATTTCTGTTTTCATCTTAACTTTCTCTAATGTAGTTTACGTAAAGTTTTTTTTTATAGCTTTCATCCTTTCTTCTGATGCCTAAGGAATGAGAATAACGATATTTGAAAACATTTGACTTACACGATTATGACATTTCTAATTTTAAGCTCAAAACTTTTAATGCATAACGTGTGAATCCAGTTTTCCTGTTTTCAGGAAAAACAATAAAACTGGAAGTGAAGCTGTATATTCCATCCATCGGCTTTTATTTCACTGAGCTGGACAACTGATCTGAAAAGGTGTTTTGGAAATTTCATGAAACTGTGAAAAGTGAAAAGTGCTTCAGATAAATTTGTAATCACACACACACACACACACGCACACGCGCACACACACACACACACACACACATATATATATATATATATATACACACAAATTTCTGACTCACCACGGGACCGAACCCCGGTCTTTCGAGTGAAGAGTCCAGGGTATTAGCAATTCGGGTACAAAGGTCGTAAAGAGAGTTGGAACCCATGTACTTACGTACCTACAGTTGAACAGTGAAAGGGGCAAGTCCTGTGAAATGTTAGCAATTCGAGTGCTGTTGGGGTAAAATTCGCTGGTATGTTGGGCCTTAGTCGCCTGCCCGGGAAAAACCAAAGGTATGTAAGTACATAGGTCCCAACTCCATTTATGACCTTTGTGCCTGAATAGCTAATGCCCTGGACTCTCACTCGAAAGACTGGGGTTCGGTCCCGTGGTGAGTCAGAAATTTATTGCTGTGAAACACGTTCCCATGCGTTCATTTCCATATATATATATGTATATATATATATATATATATATATATAATATATGTATATATATCAGCACCATAAGGATGTTTATAGCCTGCGAAAGGCGATACATATTGCCATCGGCGCTTCACAGCATTACCTATTCGTCTGTATTTGGCCAGCATCTCATCTGTGCATATATGCATATATATATATGTTAATATATATATATATATTATATATATATATATATATATATGTATATATATAAAAGAACAGTGAATTAAGGCATACCAGCAAGATGATAGTTTTAAAACCTTACAAGAAATTGAGAAAATGCGATGGAAAATTGAATAAATGCGTAAGGTCAAGATATACTGAAGTGGTCTTAACCCCCCTTCATAACACCTTCATGGCAAAGATGAGATGCTGCCGAATACAGACGAATAGGTATAATAATGCTGTGAAGCGCCGATGGCAATAGGTCTCGCCTTTCACAGGCTACAAACATCCTTATGCTGCTGATCATACAAAAACGATTACTTACACTTTGGGGAGAGAGAGAGAGAGAGAGAGAGAGAGAGAGAGACTAAAGTCATTATCTAAATTCATATCCAATTTTAATATAAGGATATGTATCCTAGTGTTATAGCCCCAATCTTGGGTGATTTTCTCTCTCTCTCTCTCTCTCTCTCTCTCTCTCTATCTCTCTCTCTCTCTCTTCAACCACAATTTCTTCAACGTTCGTTACTCGATAAATTTATTTTCTCCTAAGTTTGCATCGAATACTTTATCTATCCCTGGAGTCTTGAATAAGAAGACAACGCATCAGGGAGGTAGGAAAAACGGTCTGTTTTGCATCTCGCTTCGCAAAAGAATTTCAATTAATTGAGTAACAAAGGATCTCAAGTTGTTTGAAAGATCAGAGTGGGCACTTTTTTCACGAGGAAGAGGAAAGACGAGTAAATACAGTACTTAACGATGAAGCTAATGATATAACAAAGCAGAACGTTATTGTCCATCAATACAAAAACTGAGCTGAAATATGAATAGAACAGAAGCCTTGTAATTACAAACGAAACAAACCATCGGGAGTGCATTGGATGACAGATACTGAAACTGGACCTATATCATTACTTTGACTAATGAGAGTTAAACTTAGAAATGAGAACCAAAGAGTCAGTTTTTCACTGGGAGGTCAAATGACATTTTAAAAGTTTTATTTCAAAAGTTATTGGAAGCTACACTGGCAAAAAATTTTCTGAGCATGGCGCAAGGACAGTGTGTGTTTCCTTACACTGTTTTAAAGTACGGAAATGCTTTTTTATTTTTTTGGTATTAAAGAGATGAGTTTGAAAGAATGTAAGATTAGTTCCTTAGGATGTCACATAGTTGGTATACTCAGGCTGACTTCTGCTTTGTATACCACTCAGTAATAACGCATGAGAATCTATGCACAAGGCACTAAATAAACATATAAGACTTTTACAGTAGGAAGTATGATAAAGTGAAAATTCATAATAACCAGCATTTCTCTAGACAAACAATTCTGAAGTTTTTTATGCGATGATAGCCTAATTCACTCACTAAAGCTTGATTACAGGTGGTTAGTGACAGGTGAGGGACAGGTTGGGGGAAACACCTGCCCATTCTGTAAAGTGCCTCACACTTTCCTTCAGTAACAGAGAGAAATGCGATCTTGGTTACAGGTGACATCACAGTTAAAGACTTCAGGTTTGTATATCTAGGGAATATGCAAATTACAGTCAATCCCAAATTGTTCCTGCAAGAATAAAAACTTTTCTCTGCCCTATAGAGAAGTTTCCAAGCACTTACAGGTAGGAAGAGATAAAAGTGTTCTGGCTTTGCCAAACACCTGCCCTCAGCACTTGTCGCACCAAGAAGTTCCTCCCGAATGCTGGGGACAGCACAGTGTCCCTGACTCCATGAACCCTCATACAAAACATAAAGCTGTCATACACTGAACATTCATATTCCTACCAGAGTAAGATGATGTTCTTGGACACCTCCCTCTGTAAATTCTGTACCTACAATGGACTGAATTTGCTGAATGGCTGAGCAGTAGCCTTTACAACAGAAACAGAGAAGAACTTGTCTCAGCAGATGTAAATTAGAAACTCTGCAATCTCCTGAAGAGTGGCTCTAACTAGACAGATACTCCTTTGAAAACACCAACCATTAGTTAGTCAACTTTGCCTGAGACATCTGCTGCAGACTTCCTGACAATACCTGACACCTCCTCCACAGCCAAGCACAAAATGAGATGCTGGATAGTTTCCTGCTGCAAAGTGCAAGTGACTCCACAGCTTGGTGGAACCCTAGCAGATGTGGCTGCCAAAGCAACATGGGTCACAGGAGTAGTTCTCACAGCATCTTGATAAGAAGGCCAGCAGACCATTGGCCACTCAGCATGTGGCCAATGAGGAGCCACCAAAAACATTCTGAAACAGGTTAATAACTCAGTGGATGGGGCTGAGCGGAAGTAAGTCATACACATTATGGTTATACCCAAGGTTGCTGGAAGATATCAATAGCAGCCCAGGATTCCGGCACTGGAAGACAGAGCATAGGAGCTTCTTGGTTTCATTGCATGGTGTACAAATCAATCACCAGTGGTCCCTAAACCTTAACAACCTTTCTGGTACATAAAGGTGTAGGGACCACTCTCTCCCAAAGACCTGGCCCTGGTGGCAAATGAGGTGGTCTAACATCACATTCCAACATCCTGTGATGTATTTGGCTGACAGCTCATTAGTGTGGTGAACCACCCACTTGCACACCTGCCTTACCAACCTGTAAAGAGAGAGAGAGAGAGAGACTAACTAATTCTTTGCTTGTTAACACGTCATCATGGTCATGTTGCCACTCATCAACACCAAGTAACTCATCAGCTGATCTGGAATGCTTGCTAATGAAAATGATCTAAGTAAAGGCAACAAAGATGAAAAGTCACTGAGGTGTGTGCCCCACCATTCTTTCAGTGCATTCAAGAACAAAAGTATCTCTGGAAGGCCGAGTTCAGCAGAACTCCCATGAAGAAGTTCCAATCATCCAACCTCTAAGTAAGATTTCCATCACTTCCTGGAAAGTGTCAGAGCACAGATGGATCTACCAGTGAAGCATGAGTTCCTCCAAGAATGACAAGTGATCAAGAAGGACCTGCCAAAGCTGCCCTGAAGGTAGGTAGGGCCATCAGTGCACCCAGTGTGGTGCAATGTAGGCATTACCCAAAAGTGGTTTGCAGTATCCCTTTGGCCCCCAGCTGCACCCACTTTATAGCCTTTAATTTACCTCTCTTCCCACTTCCTTTCTTCCATCTTGTTGTCCAACCAATCCAACTCCCTCTTTTCACTGTTATAAGTGTTAAATAGCTAGAAGTGCCACAGTGTTTAGCTATAATGCCAATGCCAAAATGAGCTGGTGTTCTGCACTGATAATTCCCTGAACTTGCAATTACCAGAGTCAATGAGATGGCCCATTGCACCTATTTTATTGATCAGCACGTCCATTTACTTCCTCTCTACACCAACAACTTTCAGAACTTTGCCTCATCTTCCTTCAAAGAAGATGCCAGAAAAGCCAAAATCCACCAGTGCATTGAGCCATTGGCTCGACCACTATGAAGCTTGGAATGAAGGCAAGGCAACCAACTCTACAGCTCCTGCTTTGGCAACCAAGAAAAAAATCCCTTCTGCATGAAGCTGTTCAAAAGAAAGACTGTCAGTCAGTCCATAACTTACAAATATATATGTTTGCTGCCATGTCAGAGGTGGCGAAGCAGCTTAGAAAAGCAGCAGCGGGAAAGATAGTTCTCTGGCCTGTACAGGCCCACCTGTAAGGTCAGGTCCCAGTATCCAGTAGGGAGTAATATTTCTGTTGCCATATCCGGGGCAGGGAAGCAACTTGGATAAGCGAAGGAGGAGGAAAGATAGTTCCCTTGACTGGATACCAGGAAATCTATCACCTCAAAAATGCCATTCATTATTCAATGGATGGATTGATGCGAGAATTAGAGGAAGGGCATCAGACATCGCCATAACATTGTGGGATGAATTTAAAGGCGGTGAATGGGTTGTGGAATTGCCAATATTGGCAGATAATACAGTGATGACTAGGGATATTGAAGGGAAACTGAAGCAGTAAAACACCGTGAGCAAGTGAGTTTATATACTTGATATGGTGGAGGTGATTTGCAATTATAATATACAAGCCCAGTAGGAATTCTGACCTATTACATGTTGCTGAATCAGAGAAGTGTAAGAAAAATGAGGGAAGTGGATGCCGGTGATTTAACCATATCATAATGGCTCAACCAAACCATCCCTGTTGGCGGCTGTTAGAGGTGACTAACTACGAGGTTTTCCCCCCAGTTACACCTTTCAAACTTCCTTACTGTCAATGTCCCTTTCAGCGCAGAATGACCTCATAAGTCCCAGCGCTTGGACTCTGGCCTAAATTCTACATCCTATTCTGAAAGCTGTAATAACTGTACCTAACTGCTTGTTTCTGGTGAGCCACATTCAGCACTCACTTTTATTATATGTTGATGAATAAAAAATCACACACACACACACACACACACACACACACATATATATATATATATATATATAAACATATATATACATGTGTGAGTGATTCGTGTTGGAATGAGCAGAAAACCTTCCCTTCTATTGGAAAACTCTGTTTATAAAAGTAAGAGAAAATCATTCAAAATGAATCCTAAGAGAAAGTAACGAAACTTTCGTTGCGTAAAAATTTAGCTCCAATTGGTCTGGTAACTGAGATAGGAGGAGAGACGCAAGATAGGCCTATCTAATTAACAAGTTTGTCATGATCAGGTATCTATTTCTGGTGACCAATGACATTTTTTCCCCTGGTGGCTTCTGTTCAAGATGAACCAACCCGAGAATTCCAACAAAGAAATCATCCGAGTGAGACTTAGATTTGTCATAGGTTAGTACTCACAGAAGTTTTGTGTGGGTAATTGTAGTGTCAACTGTGCCTCATGAAAGTATCAACCTTTCCACGGTTGATTCGTGACTCATATCATTATCTCACAGCTTTACACTTCCATCTTATGACCTTTCTTTGACACGGATCCCTCTACTCATAAAGAAATTAATTAAGCTAAGGGAAAAGTACAAGGCACGCCCTTTTCGAAGGAAATATAAGTTAAGTAGCGTAGTGAAGTGTTGCGCCTGTATTTATACCATCAATACAGAGAGAAAATTTCTCATGCCTCGAAATGTGTTTTGCTTGTCTCTTGTGGCTTGAAGCCCGCCGCCCTTTCAACCCTCAGGCTCCGCGTCAGCAACCTTAGTAGGTGTCCGCAAGTAACCTACACTCAATCAATCAACTCCCCGGCTTCTCGGCGGGGATCTTGACACTCGTAAGTCGTGAGCGCGTTTGTAATTAAGACTATCATTATTATTTATTCGGTCCACAAAGATGAATATGTTCTTGTTCAATCAGCAAAGTCGGACAAGGCATGGAAGGGCCAGCATTGGACAGGTGACCACCAGGAAATAATAAAACCCTTGAACATTATTTTGTGGAGCAACGAAGAGTGCAAGTAGCTTCATCCAAAGATTCTTGGTGAAATCGGAAGTTTAACACGTTTTCAAACCATCGCCTCGAACTGGAAAAGGTATAATCTTTGTAAATGGATGTATGTATGTGTATATGTATATATGTGTGTGTATAATATAAATAATATATATATATATATATATATATATGTATATATATATATATATATATATATGTATGTATATATATATATATATATATACATACATATATATATATATATATATATGTATATATATATACACACATATATATATATATATTATATATATATATATATATATATATATAATATATATACTTTTAGGGCATAGTTTTTCTCTGACACAGTTTTCATTGAAAGCAGTTGCTTTTGTGGCATCAAAGTCAGTAGTGAGTGCTTATGTCAAAAGAACATTCACCCACTGCACTTCTTGGAGAGACGTGAATAATGAACCGGACAGAATTCTATAATTATTAACGAACAATGGACACGCATATCGTATCATCGAAGCTGCAATCAAAAAGAAAATTGACGAATTCTACCAACCGAACACGACGACGGCAGAAGAAAACCCTATCATTTATCATCGCCTACATTATGGGACTGCGTACAGGGAGGAATGCCGTAGCCTACGGGAATCATTGATAGAGGCGTAACACCTAAGGCCCCTTACAAGAAAATTAACCTCAGGCTATACAGCAAGCCTAACCCAGTAGCAGCCCTGATAATGAAAAACAGCACCGGCCCCGTGGGACCGAAGGAGATGTGTACGAACGTAGTGTATAAATTCATATGCCCGGAGGAGATGTGTAAATCTCACAGCAATACCTACATCGGACACACTACTACGACCCTTCGGAGGCGAATGCTGGCCCACAGAAAGCAAGGGGCCACACACCAGCACTTCATCGATATTCATGATAGGAAGCCATCCCTACAAGAACTATCGAAGGTGTTCAAGTCGTCCATAAAGAAACCAACTATGGTCGCCTTTTAATAGCGGAAGCGGTGAGCACCGCCATCCAAAAACCGACTCTAAATATCCAGCAAGTGTCGGATCACATATTCCCTTCCAGCAGAAAGAGGACTGCGCGAGCGAACGCAGACCAGATACCGCGCCCCCGAACGCTAGACACGACGCGGCCCTCAGAAAATACAAGAGCAACCAGGGAAGCACAAGTAACACCTGGTATGTCCCTGAGGCCCCACCAGACACAAACCACAGCCGGCATCTACGGTAGTGGCTGATATCTGCAAAATATTTTTATTCTTATTTGATATTTTTATTTTTGTATATGTAATACGAGTATATACAGTATAACCATACTTTGTAAATAAAAAGAAAAATCCTTTTATACATAACTATTAAGCAATGTCTTGTAGCTACAGTAGAATAACCTTTTCATATTTTCTATGTTAGGCCTAAACCTTTCGACCCAAAAAGTGGTTCATCCTTTTAATCCTTGGACCAATCACAGCTCAGGTCGACTTTTCCATCCCCACGTAGAGACAAAATGATCGTAAATTCAAATTGTAAACCAGTGGTCACCTGAAAATGCCACAGAGTGGAGAAACAGCTGTCGTAACAGAAAACAATTAATGGAACAAAGAAGTTTGTGTTCTTCACCGAAGATTGACGCCTGAGAATCAGAAAAAACTCCGACGACATGAAGATTCCGGCAAAAAACTCATTGATGCACAAAAGCAATTGCTTTCAATGAATATATATATATATATATATATATGCATCAGCTTGAGGTTTTGTAACGAGTTCAAGTTTTTATGAGAATGCAGTTTCATCGTAGCTGGATAACGCCTTCAGATAGACAATTATATTTACTCTGAAATGCCACAAAAAGCAAATCGGGAAATGAACAATAATGACACGTGGCACATTTAGGAAAGTGAGATAAATAGTACGCGTTAGCTATAGGCTAAGTTGATAAAAAATTAAATAAATTATTTACAGCGACAATTGCCTTATTCTCCTGTCAATATTGAAGTAACCCACACAATAAAAATCAATTAAGCTTCTTAGGATGGATTAAAGCTTTCCACGTGTGTATGAAAAACTTGATTTTCTTCCCTCCAAGACTCGATCCAAGAATATTCCAAGTTTTTGCTTCGTCATTCAGTGGACAAATTACTGTATTACTCCTTATCCCGTCTCACTCTTACAAAGTAATGTCACGTTGCCCCTTTGTCAATATTACAACAGACAGACAAAATTCAAACCTTTAGTCTATTTAGATCATTTGCTTAATCAGCACCCAACCAGAAGTCGCGTCTTAGCTACACCTTGCATTATCATTTGAATATTAAATCCTTCCCCAGATCTTCCTACTAATGAACCACCTGTTAGGACGTGAAAGCTTAGACGAAGCGAAAATAACTACTTGTAAACATTACAACCGAACATTCGTCGTTCCTTCCAAACCTACTTAGAAAAATGTCGAAAAAAAATGATGAATGAAGAACCATTAACACCCGACGCTAAACGTCCACTGTCCGATAGGCCCAACCCACTCTAATATACTTTACCGAGAAGCGTCCAGAGTTTCGAACTAATTTCAATCGGTGCTACTCAGGCTTGTTACCTACGTGTCATGAATCTACTTTGGTATGCGATCGACACTGTTTATCGCTGGAATATAATAGAAATTTTTACAAGACTTTAATTACATTTTCTCTACGTTATATATGATATGTTTTACTATACAGATATCATTCGAAGAATTGACTGCCTCTTGTTCATGTTTTCACGTTCACCTCCGAGGTGCTAGTACTAAACATGGCGGAAGCTCCTTGGGACGCCCTGTTTAGTACTAGCCCCCTGGGATCAAAGTATTATATACACCCATTTCTATATTACGTGGTCGACAAATAAACAAACGATATCTCCGTGTGGCCATCTACTTTGCATTTACCATACGGTGATTTAAAATTTGAATGGTGCTAATCGTTTTTCCTTGTAGATAACAAGCCAAAGCAGCACCTTTAAATCTCAACTCCCTTTTTTCTGTCCAGGATGAATTTTATTTCATCAGAAAGAGCAGCTCTAAAACTATCTGGGCATGAGCATTAAAACTATACTATGGATGAATGGCGGTTATAGGCTATACAGTTTCAGA
>JANJGK010000042.1:2050193-2160193 GCA_039081455.1 Macrobrachium rosenbergii
ATTGCTACCTGGGTAGAAAGAATCTGAAAAGATGGCTGTGCTAGGTGATTTAATTGCAAAGGTGGTGACAGGGAGAGACTGGGTTTTTGGCAAGTGGGCTTTTGGCAAGAACAGAGTTCTTGAGAATGAACAGAATTTAATACTAATGTAGTCTGAAAGGCAACTAGTTGTTGGAAATACTTGGTTCCAAAAGCAAAATATGACAGATACATGCGGCAGATTTGAATGATATTGGAGTGACAGACGTGAATAGGAAGTAAGCCAACAATGATTGTGAAAGTAACTCGGGGGATGCAAGGCCAGCAATTAAGAGGATGTTGAAGATGAAAACAAACCACAAAAACTTGTGTTTATAAGTGAAGTGAAAGGATAATTTGGTGCATGACTAGGGTGTGTAAGATACGCCTCAAAGAGGGAGAGGCTCCAAAAAATAGTTGAGAGGAATAACTGTTTCTTTGGAAAGATGTTACAGGGGAATAAGAACTATAGGACCACAACATTACCAAAGCATGTTGATGAAGGTGTAGGACAGGATTTTGATTGGCTAGTAAGAAAGATGCCAGAAGGACTGAGGATTTTGATTGGTTAGTAAGACAGGTACTAGAAGGACTGAGGATTTTGATTGGGTAGTAAGACAGATACCAGAAGGACAGAGGATTTTATTGGTTAGTAAGACAGATACCAGAAGGACAGAGGATTTGATTGGGTAGTAAGACAGGAACTAGAAGGACTGAGAATTTTTATTAGGTGGTAAGAAAGATAGTTGAAGGACTGGGGATTTTGACTGGGTAGTAAGAATGTTACTAGAAGGCCTGAGGATTTTGATTGGGTAGTTACTAGAAGGACTGGGGATTTTGACTGGTTAGTAAGAAAGATACTAGAAGGACTGACAACAGAAGTGTAGTATTCGTTCAGACAAGGAAAAAAGTGTGGGGACCAAGTGTATGATACCCTCTCAGCACATCTGGGACGCCTACATGATGAACGAACCCTGTCCCTGTCAAACTGCCTAGTCAGCGGTCACTGCGACTTTCCAAACAGCATTCTGGCTTCTGGCTCAAGTAAATCTCTCTCTCTCTCTCTCTCTCTCTCTCTCTCTCTCTCTCTCTCTCTCTCTCTCTCTCTCTCTCCTCAGTCTTGTATAACTTGGGATTCTAAGTATTTTTGGTAATTCCACCAATGATGATGAGGCTGTTCGGTCTTCAAATTCCGGAACCATTAATAAAAATCTTTTAAAGGAGTGCACCATTTTTTTTTCACTCCCTTTGGAAGAAGAAAGGTGTAAGAGGAGGAAAACCTCGCAGTTGCATAAGAAAACAATTTTTAGAGAGGATGGAAAGTCAGATGAAAGGAAGACAATATGAACAGGGGTAAAGTAAAAGAAATGAGAGAGGTTGCAGCTAGGGGCCGAAGGGACGCTGCAAAGACCCTCAAGTGATGCCTCCAGTGCACCACGTGAGGTACACTGATGGTACTAACCCCCTACGGCGTGAGGCGAGCGAGGCTTGTCCTTAAACCGTCCAGGAAGAAAGTGGAGAAGGTCATCCCAGCATCTTTGGCATCAGAAAGAACTCCGGGAATCTTTTTTGGCCTCATTCCCTCCCAAAGTCAGTTACTCGATCGCATTTGCTTCAGTGGTGCATCTTTTTGCGAAGCGAGTTGCGATAGATCAGAAAAGCATGTTTCCAGACAGAAAACTCTCTTGATATTTCAAATCAATTTACATACGTGTTAGCAAATTTATCGTTTCTGATATACATTTACAAATATCCTTTAGCGATAACAGTATATCATGAACGACACACGAACGCAGCAGAATGTAACAAAGTACATATGCGCGTACACAAATACACACACACCTCTTCTGCTTACCTGCCACCCCCCATTTTTTTCGTGAATTCATATTTTTGAATGCTAGCGGAAACTAATATACACGTTTAAAGTTTTGCTCATTTTCTTCATTTTGTTGCAGTCATTTATTTCATGTTATTAATCATACAAAATCCAAAAATATTTAGCTTTTTAGAAAGAAAATTCACCTTATTTTCGTGGTTCATACCTATTCACTGGTTGTGTCATGTACCTCCTTTTGTCCCGTTGCCTTGTTGGTCACCAATTAAGGACAGTTGTTTGAAGACGAACCTTTGCTTTGTCACTCTTGTGCTCACTCATTTTCATAACGTCTCCCATTGTGTCTTGCAAGTGCACATCTGTCTTACCCTTTGCTTATTACAATCCCGGTACTTCTGTGACAGATGTCACAGCAGATGACAGCCCCCACGCTGCACTGAACTCATCTCTTGCAGTACAAATAACTCCTTCAGGTATTTTCTGGAGGAGAATGTCAGCCTGGAAGAAGCCAGTGAGAGCCGCCCTCGAGGGGAATAGGATCACGAGGACTCCATTCCATCAGAGCGTTCACGTCTTGCTAACAATGGAGGCTGTGAAGGCAGAACTTGGCACAGGAGGAGACACTGGCATTGCAGAGGGAGGGTCCACAAGGTGTTCTTGCTTAACAAAATGCCCCGTAGGGGGCAGTGCCGTCAAAGCACCTCATGCGGCGCACTGTAGGCATTGCTTAAGGTTCTTTGCAGCGTCCCTTCGGCCTCTAGCTGTAGACCCTTCATTCCGTTTATTGTACCTCCCTTCATATTTTCTTTCTTCCGTCTTACTTCCCACCCTCTCCTAACAATTGATTCATAGTGCAAGTGCGAGGTTTTCCTCCTGTTACACCTTTCAAACCTTCTTTACCCTCAATATCTCTTTCAATGCTAAATGACCTCATAGTTCCCAGTGCTTGGCCTTTGGCCTAAATAGTATATTCTATCTAACTGTTGTTTTCAAATGATCCGACATGTTAACTGCATAGTCTAGGTCCCTGATTTTTGTAATGATGCACAGCCCTCCCTGTGGCAAACTAGAGGCTGAAAAGAACACAGGGACTTTCCCCCCCCCCCCCTCTTGAATCCCCCTGTGGGTGTGATGAACCTGATCGGACCAGTTTCGTTTTGTTTTGGGAATAATTATCTAAATTACACAGATGCTATCGTCAAGCACCAATCCAAAAAGTCACCTGATTATCTTAATTTGTTCAAGGCATCAAAATATCAAACAAGATGACAACTTGTAGCAAAGAACTTAATTAATGTTAAGATAAAACAAGTAAAAAATGCGCCGAAGTTTCTTAGGCACAATCGAGTTTTCTGTACAGCGTACTCGTATAATTCTGAATGAAGCTTTCAGCCACGGCCCATGAAACTCAGCCGCGGCCCATGAAACTTTCAGCCACGGCCACGTGGTGGCCTGTGTTTTTGGCACTTACAGCGATGCCAGACGCACGACCGTGGCTAACTTTAACCATAAATAAAATAAAAACTACTTAGGCTAGAGGGCTGCAATTTGATATGTTTGAAGATTGGAGGGTGGATGATCAACATACCAACTTGCAGCCCTCTAGCCTCAGTAGTTTTTAAGATCAGAGGGTGGACAGAAAAAGTGCAGACGGACACACAAAGCCGGATCAATAGTTCCCTTCTACAGAAAACTAAAAACGCAACATGAACTTCAATGCAATTACAGACATTTCAGAGAGAGAGAGAGAGAGAGAGAGAGAGAGAGAGAGAGAGAGAGAGAGAGAGAGAGAGAGATTATAAGATCGCGAGATTTTGATCTTATTTCAGACATAGCAATATAATAACTGTGAGGGTCAAAGTCATCTGACTGTCTATAAATCCCTCATATAAGAAAATGACGAAGTTGACGGAACGCTGGCTGAATGACAGGTCCAAAGGCAATTAACCCTTCCTGTGTGTTACTCTGGATATTTTGGAAGGCGTTGAATGTCAGCACTTGATCATTTGGGGAAATTTGAATATATTTGCTTTTCAATTTTGTTTTCCGTCACATTTCACACTTGATGTTTGTCATAGATTAATATATGTTGTTTTTTTTTCATACTAAACGTATGAAGGGAAGTGTCTGATACCTGCTGCCATATCCCCCCCCCCCTCTCTCTCTCTCTCTCTCTCTCTCTCTCTCTCTCTCTCTCTCTCTCTCTCTCTCTCTCTCACTCTCTCTCTCTCTCTGTCAGTGTGTTGAATGGTCACGGAGATATTGACAGATGAGATTTTGTTTCCCGGTTTTATTACTTTCCCGTTGTATTTCTCTACCCTTTTCCTTCAGTTTCATCGTTTATATTTTACTACTTCTGGGCTGGACATTGAAAGGGCGACATAGTGTGGTATGCAATGCGTTGCAGATCTTGCAAGGTGCTTTGGTGTATGGAACGTAGTTGGTCATACTGTTTCTCGTAACTCAGAGAATCTTGAATTTAATTTCAAATCAATCTGGGGCTGAAGTTTATTTTCTTATTTGATTGCCAGTTGCATTCTCATGCATATATACAGTTCTCTCCGCAAGTATGAAGTTCGTGTCATAAGGGAGGCCTTGCTCTGCAGCATTAAGAGTACAGGGTTAGACCGTCCGGCCGTCACTGCGCATGTTTGAGACGTCGCTGGAAGCATCGAAGCTGACCATAGAAGAAAACCTGGAAAACAATTAAATGAAGTCACTATGACAAATTTCACGTTCGGAATTTCCTTTCGCCTCTGATTCCATCTGCGTCCATACTCGGAACAAGAAGCCGTGGTCGCGGTCGGGTCGTCGAGATTCAAAGGACTGCCCAGGGAAGAACACCTTAATCCGGGTTGAGAGAGCTTCCTTGTTCTTCACTCTGGTAAGGTCAAATGCTTGACTGATGGCTTTTCTTCGTCTTAACCTCGACCAAAACAGCCAGACCATGACATGCGCGAGACTGTCCTTGTTTTGGTCAGAGGTGGACTAACCCTGTTCTCTATTAATCCTGTTGCTCTACATCCTGTTGCATTAATCGAAGTAAGGTACAGAGTCACACCTTCCTCTTCTATCTGTTAACCAGTGGTGGTCCTTCTCATTAGGAGAATAATCACCCCTATTATGGTCTAAAATCTGTTTCCTCCAGGAAACCCAGCTACAGACAGAAGTGATGTCCTGTAGAGATGACACCCATACACCATAAGGCCGCTGGTGACTCAGATTCACCTAAGTACAAATTTACTGGTACCTAAGGCTGTCTAATGTCAGTGGAAACAGCAGTTTTTCAGGGCTTCTTAAGAGGTGTTAAGACCTCTCTTTTCCAACTCTCACCTACAGTCAACATCATCCAAGCTCAAATGAACAACAGGACCAACCCGCAACCAGATAACCTGAAACGCACTGCTAATGGTTCCTCGCTAGTGTTTGTGTCTGTGAGGCAGTTCGTGTGACAGAACTGAGGGCAAATGAATGAGGCATCAAGAGGAAAGAGCCAAAGTTATGGTCAGTACAGAATTTTGAATATTTTCGAGATCCACTCCTGGCATAGCAATTAATCAGGCAGTCATCTCAACGTGATATCAGCCTGCTTCACACCAGGGGCCATAGCATACAATGTATGCACAAAGTACACACTTGCTGCGACTGGCATAAAATAAAAGTACTCGTCAACCAAAAATGCGATTCTCTGCTGACATATGTAGGTGACTAGGAGAGCTCCATTAAATTAACAAACTTGAAGTCTGTCGATGGACTGAATTTGTAGCTGAATATCAGTCAATACCAGTTCGAGAGAGAAACTATCATGCAATGCAGCAGTCAAGTAGTAATAAAAGTTCTTATGACTAAGCTGAGTTGAAGAGGGTCTAAGAGAATTTTATATTGCCTTTAAAAGAAGGTTGTGAAAAATAATTGCTTCCAAAACCAGGGTCCAGAATTTCCAGAATTTCAGTTGATATATGAATTACTATTATCGCGGAGCATAGCTTTCAATTAACTAAACTGAGAAGAATAACTTGGTTAAACAATTCACAGACTGAAGGTCATTTTCATTAGGTGCAAAGGTCTTGGATTGAAATGCCTGTAACTTCCTTCATTAATTTCACAATGAAAAGGGGAATATCAAGCAGCCTTGAATGCTGTGCTGCCTCTTAATTATTTACATATTACTGTCCTCCCACGCCGTTTGTGTTCTAGATATAAACTTCTATAAATCAGTGTAACGTGACTGAATTGGGTAAAGATAATTAATGCATATAATAAATATTTAAGGATTTTCACTGTAAAGGCATACTCTTATGTAAAGACGGGATCAAGTCCAATTTAAGTTTATAACAATATCTGTACATTTTAAATCATTGTTCATTAGCGCAGTTTAATTAGATAACGATTGCATTAAAAACTGATATATCATTATGGATATCATTAAACCATTTTTTGTTCAAGGCAACTTGAAGAACTTTACTTTTATGGTATACCAATAAATTGTATAATTTCCTGTGCTCCATTAAGGTGAAGAAGTGCTGCCTATATCAGCATTTTGAGAAAAAATGGTCAAACTTCAGACCCATCGATGACGTGCTGTCGGTAATATGCAGCCTAACCTCAATTGCCATTGCACACCAAAGCATTTTACTTTCTAAAAGTAATATATTTATCATAAATTACATTAGTTTCTCATAAGAAAACTTGAAGGGGACGACATGGACGCTTACTGAGCGTGATGGAGGCAATCGTAATATTTGAAGACGTCCGAGTATTAAGATTGGAAGAAGCTGTTTCATAAATAATGACTCTGGTTAAGTCTTGAGGGTTGGCAGTGTGACCAATGATACTAAAACCCTTGTTCTCAATGGAAGTTTTGCGTTGTTTAGAATGCTCTGATACTGGAGTGCTCTGGGTTTGCAATCCTGCTCCCTGTACGAGAAATGACTCCCTGATGTGAGTCAATGAGTCAGGCAGGTAATGAATGAAATAAGAGTTACAGAGCCCTCTTATTTCATTCATTACCTGCACGTTGAGGGAGACAGAGAGTGCCTCCGAAATATGGCTATGATTTTCTACCCTGTTGGTGTTTTTATGGGCTCCTTTTATTAGGTGGATTTCTGTTTTAACAGAAAATATTTTAGAGTCATATATATATACGAGATTATATATATATATATATATATATATATATATATATATATATATATATATATATATATATATATATATATATATATATACTGTATAATAGCTCGGGTCACATATATACTATATATATATAAATATATATATATATATATATATATATATATATATATATATATATATATATATATATATATATGTATATATATGTATATATATATGTATATATATATATATATATATATATATATATATATATATATATATATATATATATATATACTGTATAATCCCGAGCTATGCATTTTACAAAACTTGGATTAAAGTATAAAAAGTTAGAAAATGTCATAACTTATTTTTAGCAGCACACTATTGAGTTTTTTTTAACGATCATTGGTTACTTTAGACTAAGTTGCAAAAAACAAAATTGACAAAATAAGCGCATCAAACATTTTAAATTTCCATATAGGGGTTCTCCATTTTCAGAAAACTGAGGTAAGGATTTTTCAACTTTGAATGACTTTTAAACCATTTTTTACTGCATTTTCATACCATAAAAAGAAACTAGATATTTTAGGAGAAATGCGATTATGCTATGAGAATAAAGAATGATGAAAAATAAATGACTTTTTATGACTCATGCAAAGCCCCTTTGGAACTACCTAAGAAATTGGGAATCAAAGCCCAAACGCACCTTCAAGAAACTGTTTTTGAATGCCTAGTGGTGTATAGCTGGTGAGGGATAATTCAGGATAAATGGTAAAGATGGACAATGAATGATTCATCAATAAATGAAAAACGTATTTTTTTCACTTCGTACACATTCTTTTAATGAATACATTAAGAGGCGTGTGACGATTTTCGATAATGTAATTCAAAAAAAAGTTAAATCCAATATTTTTCACTATAATAATAAAAATATCAATAATAACAACACAAATTCAGTAGCATAAAATAAAAAATAACAAACAAAACTGCAACAAAGGATTACCAAAGATTCTATAGAAATTCTAAGTAAAAAAATAAAAAAGCAATAAACAGAAAATAGGCAGAAAACTAAAAATGTCTAACAATAAACCCCAAAATTAAAATGAATACCTTCCGAAAATTGCTTAATTCATTCAGAAATAAGCTAATAATGTGGTAACACTCACCAGAATCGAGACGGTGCAGTACTTCTGAAAAAAAAAAAATAGAGATATTATTGCAATAAACTTTGATCAATGTTATTAACGTGGGGCATTGTGTCCAGACTGTAACTTATTTTTACACACACACACCCTCTCTCTCTCTCTCTCTCTCTCTCTCTAAGATTCTTATCTCTCTCTCTCTCTCTCTCTCTTTCTCAGACTCATACCATAAAAATGTAATAAGAACCCTAGTCGTTCCAGCATTCCAGAACAAATCGGGGGTTGGCAGCAGTGTCCAGAGGAGAGAGGGAGGGAGGGAGGAAGGGAGAGAGGGAGGGAGGCACTAGGCCCTGGCACTAGGACGACCTCGGCATAACAACCCAAGAGGTCGTGGTTATGGTGGTCCGTGTCAGAGGATTCATCGTGCTGACCTTCCTTTGACCCTCTCGCCCACAACTCCGTTTCCCCAACGGTAAAGCCCTCGAGTGGCTGGAGACCGAGGCCGAGTTCATATATAACAAGGGCCTCACAGCCTACAAGGATAAGGCCAAGGTGTGGAGGGCCTTCGAAGAGAAGGGCCAGTCACTTGTTCCTCCCGTGAGTGGCCATGAACTGAGGACGTGGTTTACGTCCCTCAGGAGTCGTTTTGGGCGGCTTACAGCGGAGAAGAGTGGCCAAGGGGCGGGCAGACGGCTGACGGACCGGGAGAAATGGATACTCAACATTTTCCACTTCCTGAAGCCACACATTGTGCGTCAAAGGAAGCCAAAGGTGTTGGGACTTCCCATGGTATGTTTGTTTTAATGTGTTTCCATGCATAATTATTACTGAATATAATGTTATTACATAGTTTCCATGCATTCAATGTACATTTTATACCATGTTCTCATATATGTCGCTCCTCTTTTTACAGGCTGCCTGTGCTGCTGCCACCCTCCCTGCTGCCGCCCTCCCTGCCCAAGTTCTGGACCTGCCTGCTCATGTTTCTTCTGGTCCGACACCGACGCCCACGCCCTCTCCGGTTGATCGAGCAACAACCAAGGCTCGGAAACACCAAGTTTCCGAGCTGTTCGACGTCGCCTTCACGAGGGCAGAGGCCCTCCGAGACGATATGCTGACGACTGTCGACCCATCTCCTCGTAACCCCCGCGTCCTCTACTGGAGGAAGTTCTTTCAAGAGGTCGAGGATGAGTGCGCACAGGTGTCAGAACAGCTGGGCCTGCACCTGAAAATGGAGGTGCTTGGTGCCATTCAAAGGTACATCCGTGCCACCAAAGAGGGCTCCACGGTGCCGTCGAGGGCCATGATGACCCACACCATGGCAGTGACAGCAGAGTGTCAGGCACCTGCAGTTCCTGCCAGCCTGTCGGCATCGCAGCAGCAGCGGGCACTCACTGCACAGCAGCTGGCGCTCCTGCAAGCACAGTTGGTGACATCCACACCAAAAGATCTCAGCAACCTGTCGCTTGACACGACATTCCTTAATAATTTACAGAGTTAATGTATATACTGTTGTTTTTCCTTTTGCTTTTATGTATGTGTATGTTTCTGTTTTATATTAAATAAATATATTTTGCAATATCATGTCTAGCTCTATCCTCTGCTCAAATATCATGTATTCAATGAAGTAGCTATAATGCAAGTACACAAATAAAGAAGGCAAAATGAACCCGAATACACTAACATTTCATTATTGACTTTGAAAAAAGTTCAAAATACTTTATGTAACATATGTGCACAGAAGCAAAATGACAACAGGCAAAATATTAGCAAGTCATATAAAATGTCACAAATATCGGGGAGAAGGTAGTTTCAAAAAGATAGAATTTTCATATCAGAATATCAACAATGTAAATGCTAAGAGCAGGTACTTTCAAGAACAGAATTATCACCTCAGAATAAAAACAATGTTAAGAGAAGGTACTTTCAAAAATGATAGAATTATCATATCAGAATAGATTCCATGTTAAGAAATTATTAAAAAGGGCAAAATAACTACATCTTCTTTCTTTTATTTATATATATGTTTGTTTCATATTTATTAAACATACATTTGCAATGTCATGGCCCACTCTATCCTCTTCCCATTTACCAAGTATTGATGAGAGTAATATATCATGGATTTGAACAATATCTTTTATTAAATCAACTAAAATAAACGGAAGTACACAAATGCACAGGGCAAAATAATCCTGAATTGATACATTATTGATTATTAAATAAGTCCAAAATAAATACAGGAACAGAATAGAAACAATGTTAAGAGAAGGTACTTTCAAAAATGATAGAATTATCATATCAGAATAGATTCCATGTTAAGAAATTATTAAAAAGGGCAAAATAACTACATCTTCTTTCTTTTATTTATATGTATGTTTGTTTCATATTGATTAAACATAAATTTGCAAAGTCATGTCCTGCTCTATCCTCTTCCCAATTACCAAGTATTGATGAGAGTAATATATCATAGATTTGAGCAATATCTTTTATTAAATCAACTAAAACAAACAAAAGTACACAAATGCACAGGGCAAAATAATCCTGAATTGATACATTATTGAATTTTAAATAAGTCCAAAATATAGGCAGGAACAGACATTTAAGTAATTACAACAATCAGGTATGCATGAGAGTAACTAAATCATGTTCTCCTGCCAGTGCACGGAGCCTTCAGCCGATGAAAAGTATTCCTTCAGCAAGTTACGCTGTTCCTTTGCATCCCTCGTTGCAGTGTTGCCGGTCACGGTTGGAAGGGCTGCTCCTAAGGACGGGTCACTCCTCCAGCTACCAGGGATGACAGCATGTGTGACAGGGTGCTCCTGATCTCCTTCTTGTCTTCGTGCATTTCTTCTTATGATCATATTGTGCAGAACACATGCGGACATCACTATTGGCTCTATATGGTCAGGCTTCAAGCATATTGCAGTGTGGAATACTCGGAATCTGTTTGCCAGAATCCCAAAGGCGTTCTCCACCGTCCTGCGTGCCCTACTTAACCTGTAGTTGTAAATCCGTTCCTCCTTGCTAAGTCCTCTTTTGGGGTAGGGCTTCATAAGGTAATTCCTCAGGGGGAAGGCATCATCGCCAACTAGGAAGTAGGGCACAGGAGATCCATTAGGTTGACCTGGCAGGGCATCCGGTTGGGGAAGATTTGCTTCCTCTTGCAACAGCATTTCTGCCAGTCGGGTCTGGGCAAATACACCACCGTCTGACTCTGACCCAATGGCTCCCACGTCGACGTACAGGAACTTGTATGAAGCATCAGCAACTGCAAGTAATACCATGGAGTAGAACTTCTTGTAGTTGAAGTAATGCGTACCGCCCTTGGGAGGGTTACGGAGCCTAATGTGCTTCCCATCTATAGCTCCAATTACGTGCGGGAAGTTCCATCGTTCCTCAAAACCCCGTGCAACCTCCTGCCACGCTTCAGGTGTTTGTGGCACCTGTAGCTCCTCATCCCCGAAGGCAGCAACAATGGCCCTGCAGGTCTCTGGTACGATGAGACTAATGGTGTTGTGGGCTACCCGGAACGAATATTGCAGACTCTTGTAGGAATCACCTGTAGCGAGGAAGCGTAGGGTGATAGCAACACGTAGGCCTGGCTCAATGGGTTTCCTCCAGAATGTCACTTTCTTCTGAATGTGGGGTGTGACCCGTTCAACAATTTCATTGAAGAGGTCCTTGTCAATCCGGGTAAAATTTCTGTACAGCTCTGGGGCTTCGGTTGACAACTCCGCCATCAGGTTGTCATAATGACCTTGCTCCATCCTTTTCTGCAGGTACGGCCACGCCCACACCCTCCTTGGGCGCCTTTTTTTCTGCCCTAAGTGCTTTGCAGCAATCATTGCAAGCTCCAGCAATAACATGACGTGCACATACTCAATGACAAGTGGCAACAATTCTGGTCTATCCGTACGTGCTATAGCTATGAGTTGACGCATTTCAGCTATGTTGTCCATGTTGCTTCAGCGCGTTGGTAGTATGTCTTGTCGTTGTGGTATTACGGCATTGACTAGCTCACATGTGCAGCTGCCGGCCTTTATATAGCTGGGGTTTAACCCCCGCAGTACGTGGGGCCAACGTGACGTTTGCGTAACTCAGTTACGCAGAACGTAACACATACGGTATACGTACGTTGGTGTTATGTGCTCTGCCACGCACTACTTCTGCCTGCGCCGCCGCTTGTTCGTCAGCGTCACGTCACCCTTACGCAGTGCTTACATTTGCGGCGCACTATAATACGCATGCATCACGCACATCGTCCCGTGACACGTATCCAGTTGGGCGGGGCCTATTTTCTCGCGTATGCGCAAGTTTCACCAATTCCGGCTGTGCGTGCGCATGCGTGCCTTGATACGTGAATGTGTGAACTTACCATTAGGCTGGAAATACGGTAAGGTAACTTGAGATTTCTCATTTTCTGCTATTGAACCAGGACTCTAAGACTGGTCAGCCAGAAAGCGGCCAACATTTCCAATCTTTATCTCCTACGTCTCCCGGGCCACTTGACCTGTATACTGACGTGATACTGCTATTATTATTATTATTATTATTATTATTATTATTATTATTATTATTATTATTATTATTATTATTATTATTATTCAGAATATGAACCCTTTACATATGAAACAAGTTCACCAAAGGGGCCATCGACTTAAAACTCAAGCTTCCAAAGAATATGGTATTCATTAGGAAGTAAGAGAAGGTAAAGGGAAATACAGAGATCGACTTAAAACTCAAGCTTCCAAAGAATATGGTATTCATTAGGAAGTAAGAGAAGGTAAAGGGAAATACAGAGATATATTTATGTTTGTTTGTTTGTAAACAGATAATATTTTAGTACACATTTTGCAGTCTTTGAACAAACGTGAACTTATTAATAAAGGTTATTTGCGTTTCAGACTTAGTTGAAGCTTATCTTATAGTGGTCTAATGAAGAAATAATATTACTGTACCGCTTCATCCATTATAGAATACTTTATTCAGAGAAAGAAGAAACAGTAATAATTTTTTACACAATAATTGGAAGACTTTGGATGGAAAACGTAATCTTAATTTGGTGTAGTTGGTCTTTAATATGTCAAAAATGTTAAATGATAATAATTAAATACAATTGGCTCACATATATACATATGGTGCATGTTAAATTTTAATTTTTTTTTATTTTCTATTGTAATGATATAACAGAGAGAAAAAGAACTGAGAAGAGAACCAGTGATAGATTGATGAATAGTAAAGAGAGAGAGAGAGAGAGAGAGAGAGAGAGAGAGAGAGAGAGAGAGAGAGAGAGAGAGAGAGAAAAGCAAAACAGGATATGTTATAGAAACAGGGCGCGAGTATAATCTACTGAAATCGTTGAAAGAATGACGATCGGAGCAAAGGTCTCGTGAATACGTAGCCAAACATTGGCACAGCATTGGCGGAAGTTAATCACCATCAAAAACGTTAAAGAATGCCATAACAACCTCATCTGTGAAGCTTACTGTGCAAACCGAGCTGGAAATCTTGGATTTCCGGTGATGTAATTAGTCCCACCTACTAAGGAGGGGTTAATTCATTTAATTACACCCAGAGGAAGTCCTTAGATAAGTCTTCAAGCAATTAGACGTCTACCAAGGGGTTGGACAGAAGCTGTTGTCCATCTATTTTAGGAGGGGCATTCCATTTTCAAAATCCTTCAACAGGGAAGGAAGAGAAGCAGAGAATAGCAGAGATAGAAGCAGAGAGAAAGAGAGCCAGTGGAGTGAGGTCGTAGCCTCACGAGTTGTGGGTTGGTAACCACAATTCAAGAATACATGGTTCACACTCTGACTCACACTTTGACTCATACACCGACTCACTTAACTTGTTAATAATTACTGTATATTTTACTAAGTGTTAATGAAGTAAGAAAGCTGCACTGTGTCTTTCTAAAGCCTCCTGACACTCAAAACGCTACTACAACAACAAGTCAGAAACGATAAAGCAACTAAAGGAAATAATAAACTTCTTCACATGGGCAACGAATAAAAGCATAACAGAAGGTGGTAAAGAAACATAACAAAAAGAACTCATCATCACATTGGTGGCCAAACAAGAATGAAACGAAAGACAAATCAGAAGTCATAACACTATTACCTCTCAAAGAATTTTTTTTTATTTTTACATAGCCTGATTGAATTGTTAAAATGATTGTTTTGAAAGGTAACAGATATTTTGGTAGAAAATGCTAATCCATCTCCAAGAAATATTCACTCCAGACTTATTAAGTTTATCTTTTAAGTCTTCAAACATTCTTCACTCTAAAAGACCCGGTTCGTGAACTGAATCAAACACATCTCATATCAAGGTTAACTTTTTTAACAACTTATTAAAGGAACAATAATCGTCGACCTTGTTTACCATTTAAGTATCAAGGTTAACTTTTTTATCAACTCATTAAAAGAACAATAATAGTCGAGCCTGTTCACCATTCAAGTCCATGAATCATCCGCAGTTGTCTTAAATTATATACTTGTTTCTTAATTGACCAAATGAGGGAACTTCAGGGAAAACCTGTTAACAACACAGCCTCCTACATCTCTCAGTGCTTCTTGTCTGTTACCAGGCTCCCTGTTGTTTTTTTATTTATTTTTTTGTTTATCAGCGTCATTTGCTGTTATGCCATTGTTTGATGAATCCATGTCATTCAAAACTCCAGAATAGAATATAGAACTTGGGGCAAAGGCCAAGCGCTGGGACCTAACATGGCATTCAGCGCCGAGAGGGAAACTGATAGCATGAAGGTTTGAAAGGTGCAACGGGAGGAAAACCTCGCAGTTGCACTAGGAAACAATTTTTAGAGTGGGTGGTAAGTCAGACGGAAGAAAAAGAATATGAATAGAGGTATAGTAAAAGAAATGAGAGGTTGCAGCTAGGATCCAAAGGGACGCTGCATAGTCCCTTAAGTAATGCCTACAGTGCACCACGTGAGGGCGTTCAAAATTATGATTTGAATTCATCACATACAACCATTCATTGGTAATGGATTTGAAGTCTGATGTTGATTTACTTGAATTTTTGGAGGAAACATTAGAAGGTTATGATAATCCTTTCATTGTAGCAAACCTCACTAATCTTATAAGGTTACGTATCAAAGATATCAAATTTTGTTTTAATGGTGAGTTTCTTGTACAAGAGTTCGGCATGGTTATGGGTAATCCCTTATCTCCTGTCCTTAACGATATTTACATGGAATTTTTTTAGACTAAATTCTTACCAAGAATTTTGCCCCGAAAAGTTACATGGTTCAGGTATGTGGACGATATTTTCTGTATCTGGCCAGTTCACGAAAATCTCCAGGAATTTCTGATTAAGCTAAATAATTCAGCCCCTTCTATAAAATTTACCGCAGAGGAAGAAAGAAATTGTAATTTGAATTTTCTAGATGTAACTGTCCATAGACAAGATAGAAATTTCACCTTTTTAGTCTTTCGAAAATCAACTAAAATTGCCTCTTTTGTTCATTATTATTCCAATCATTATCAAAATATTAAAGTTTGTTTCTTTTCTGGGATGTTCTTAAGGGCTCTGCGCATTTGTAGCCCGCAGTTCATTGATGCTGGGATTAAAACTATTTATGATATTGCTTTGAAACTTAAATACCCAAGGACCTTTGTAGATGTAGCATGGAAAAGAGCCAGTAAAACATTTTCTTTAACTAATAACAAATTTAGTAAGCATAATATTCTCAAATTACCGTATGATGAAAGGTTTTTAGAAATTCCTAGAATTTTAAAGCTTTTCAACATAAATGTTGTCAGTAATTTTAATGTTAAGAGTTTAGTGATAAAAAATTCGCCTAAAGATGTTTCTGGCTGCATCTATGAAATTCCTTGTAAAAAGTGTGATAAAATATATTAAGGACAAACTGGAAAATCCCTTTCACAACGAATCAAACAACACCAATATTGTGTGAAAACTGGCCAAATATCGAATGCATTATTCGTATATATGAGAGATTTAGATCATCCCATTAACTGGAGTGAAGGAAGATCTTTAGTCGCGTGTAACGAAACAGTTTAAAGGAAAACATCGATTCTTGTTTTATTAAGTCAAATAATGAAAGTGTTCTAAATTTAAGTATTGGTTTGTTTAAACTTGATGCCTTCATAATTAAAAAAGTTGATAAATATATGCAAAATTAATATTCATTTTTACACGTTTCTGCAATGTGAATGGGTAAGATTCCGTTTGCCTTATGGTTAAGTATATATTTGGATTAGTATGTGACCGCATGATCCCGGATTTGCCGTGGATTAACCTTTTGTTTTTTACCCATTGAAATATATATATATATATATATATATATATATATATATATATATATATATATATATATATATATATATATATATATATATATATATATATATATATATATATATATATATATATACTATATATATATATACTATATATATATATATATATATATATATATATATATATATATATATATATATATATATATATATATATATATACACAAGCAAATCCCACAGGAAAATGACAGGCAGAAGTCCAGTACCAAGCGCTTTCACGTTTATTAACGCATCGTCGGGGCACGAATGAGACACAGATATAAAGAACAAGAATACCAGATAGTCTGTTGTCAAAGGGTAATAAACAAAGATAATCCAGGATCATCTGGGATCGAGCTGTCACAAACTGAACCCAAGACCAAACAACAAGAAATAACCTTGAATACCAGATGGTTAATTGCCAAGGGGTAAAAAGCAAAAGGTTATTCCACGGCAATTCCGGGATCACGCGGTCACAATATATATATATATATATATATATATATATATATATATATATATATATATATATATATATATATATATATATATATATATATATATATATATATATATATATATATATATATATTGTTAAGAACTCCGTTGTTCCGATAAGACAATTTATCAAAAAGCTGTTTTTTTAATTTTTTTTAAAGTTCGAATGATATTTCCAGGCACTTTCTGAGCCTTCCCAAAAAAAAATAGATAAATAAATAAATACCCTTACTACGACAGCTTGCAAGCTAAAGAGTAAGGTTTACCAGCAACATTGACAGAATACACTTTATTGAGGGGGTAATTGAAAAATTCAGCGTAAATGCCTAGATTTATTACAATGAATTATTTGTACACATCCTCGAATTACTGGCTGAGGGCGCGAACACATTCACTTACAACTCCCATTCAAACTCAGAGTTAACCGTCACGTAAACGATAGTTAGAGAGAAAGTGCCGAGGAGAAGGGAGAAACAAAACAACTTCCGCGCTAAGTCAGAAATAAGTGGGAGATGAAAGAAAGAGCGAAAACCTTAACCTAACTCTGCACAATATTTACGGTAATATACCATTACATGGATACGTTCCCCACACTGGACACAAAAAACAAGGCAATAATCTCCACACTAAAGCAGCTTATCAAACGAGTGGCGGTCTCGATGGCACTTCGACGTATGGGTCGTCCTGGGACACTAATGTTTAACCATAAGGGAATGAGTCGATTCTGGATACAAAGAAGGCACAGAATGAGATGCTTACTCTTCTTCGTGACCAAAAGGCCTCCTAACGGCCCTCAGAAGATCTCGAGGCAACGGCTGTTCACAGGAAGACTCTGGAGGCGTCACCATAACAATTGGTAAGAGCTCACGATGTGGGCGATGACGATGGTCGCAGTACACCTGAGAGCACGAAAGCACACCCGTAGGTTACGAAGGGGTTCAGGTATGAGCATCCATCGACACTGATCATCAGCAGCAGACAATCCCACTTGAAGCAAGAAGTCATCCAAATATAGCAGAACCGTAAAAAAGACGAGATCTTCTCTACAGGAGGGCCGAATGCAATCTCTTGTCAATCCAGACGAAAATATGTAAATCGCCTCTTAAACAGTCCAACGTGGCAGAAGGCCGAAGGCCAAACCAACGAACCACTCGTACATGAAAATAAAGAGAACTTTTTATGAGCGGAGTACCAATTAACAAATAACAGCCTTCGGTGGGGGAAGCACAACAAAACAAAACTCTAACCAAGAATTCGAGGCTCAAATGAACTAGTGAAACATTAAATGGTAATTAATAAACAAATGTTTACTTTAACAGGGCCACGAGATAAAAACTGTTATCACTATATATATATATATATATATATATATATATATATATATATATATATATATATATATATATATATATATATATATATATATATATATATATACGAGAGAGAGAGAGAGAGAGAGAGAGAGAGAGAGAGAGAGAGAGAGAGAGAGAGAGAGAGAGAGAGAGAGAAACAATTCGAGGACAGCTGATAAACAGTGCATGTAACCTCGAAGAATTCAGGGGAAGAGGGAGAGAGATAAAAAAAAACAAAAATGTTGTTAAAGTGCTGGTGTAAAACTTGTCTTGGGGGCTGAGTTTACAGGCTATTTGACTCGCTGATTGTGAGCTTGTGGAAGTGCATCTGGTGGAATGGAATGGAATATAGAATTTTGGCCAAAGGCCACGCTCTGGAACCCAAGAGGTCATTCAGCGCTGAAAGGGAAATTGATAGCAAGAAGGTTTGAAAGGTGTAACAGGAGAAAACCTTGCAGTTGCATTATGAAACATTTGATATGAGAGGGTGGATAGCAAGACGGTATTGAGAGAATATGAACGGAGATACAGTAAAAGGAATGAATGGGGTTACAGCTAGGGGCCGAAGGAACGTGTAAAGAACCTTAAAGTAATGCCTAGAGTGAAGTATGTGAGGTGCACTGACGACAAACCTGATAGTCCCATCCCCTTCTTCCCTCCGTCTAAAACCCAGTGCAGTCGAATGACCTCCAGGTCAACTGATAAAAGAGGGATTTTTCAAGAAATTGCCCAAATCTCTTCCCTCCAGACATAATCGACCTGAAGTCTGTCACTAGGGAGGCCAGGATAGTTACCTCTTGACTAATTGAATGTATGTAAGTGCTCGTATGAAACTTCCCCTGGATATAACTTGTTCTCAGGATAGTGTGAATTTGATATTGATTCGTTTTTCAAGCTTATTATGAATTTCTGTGTATGATTTTTAACAATTTTGATAATTCTGTATGCATATATATATATATATATATATATATATATATATATATATATATATATATATAAGTAAAGTTAATTATACCTTAGTTTTACCAGACCACTGGGCTGATTAACAGCTCTCCTAGGGCTGGCCCGAAGGATTAGACTTATTTTACGTGGCTAAGAACCAACTGGTTACTTAGCAATGGGACCTACAGCTTATTGTGGAATCCGAACCACATTATACCAAGAAATGAATTTCTATCACCAGAAATAAATTCCTCTAAATCTTCATTAGTGGGCCGGAGACTCGAACTCAGGCCTAGCAAGTGCCAGCCCACAACTCTACCGACTCGCCCAACGAGGAACTCATATATATATAAACATAAATATTAATATATATTTATATAGCTACAAATATATGTAAATATACTGTATTACACATTTATGTATATATATATATATATATATATATATATATATATATATATATATATATATATATATATATATAATATATATATATATATATATATATATATATATATATATATATATATATATATATATATATATATATATATATATATATATATATATATATATATATATATATATATATATATATATATATATATATATATATACATTCAAACACACACATGTATACATATATATAATATATATGTGTATATATGTATACCACAAGGGATAGTCGAAGCCAGCAGGTGAACGTCATCTACATGTTACCAGAGCCAAACTTCAGAGTAGCATTGTATCACATTTCTGGAGACATGTTTCGAGTTATCAAACTGCAATTCACATAAAACAACAATCAATTAATGATAACATTCAAAATATATAAAACATTTCCCAATAAAACTAGAGTTAATGTAATGGCTGCACCTGAGGAGTATTGTAATTATCAATTGACTCATTATTTTAACTGCAGGTTTAGAAAAAATTTTAATGGTACGCGAAACATTCCCAATAAATGGAATTGGAATTTAAATATAAGATTTAGGCCAAAGGCCACGCGCTGGGACCTACGAGGTCATTCAGCGCTGAATGGAAAATTGCAAGTAAAGGAGGTTTTATAGGTGTAAAAGAAGAAAATCCTCGCAGTTGCACTATGAAACAATTGCCAGTAAAGGGTGGAGAGCAAGCTGGAAGAAAGAGAATATGAACAGAGGTACAGTAAAAGGAATGAAAAAGGTTGCAGCTAGGGGCCGAGGGGACGCTGCAAACAACCTCAAGTAATGCCTACAGTGGACTGCGTGAGGTGCACCGATAGCACTACCCCCCCTAGGGCGACTCCCAGTAAACGTGCAATGACGCTACTTCGACGCCAAGGGCATCAGTCAAATTCCGTCACTCTCGACTTCCCTGTGCTTTCGCTCCCACCAATATCTGCAATGTCCTGCCTCTTCCTCACAGTCCTCACTCGACAGCTCTCTGGTGTCCACAAGGGACCAACTGAAGCTATCTCGTAAGATCATCGTCGGCGGTGGTGCGAAAGTTATTGTCGGTTAAAACATATCACGAGGCTTTTTTCCATTTTGCGAACTATAAAAAGCTAAGAGTCGTGCCAACAACGCAAATACACACAGTGGCGTGTTTAAATGCACTCTTTCAGTCACTGAATTTTAGACAGGAAAAAATATATCGAATAATCACATAGTAAAATATTATGTTAAACTGGCCACATACACACTGTCATAATTTCTTGATTAGTGTATCAGACGAAAATATGCTCAATAGCATATATATATTATTATGATTAGCAAGAATTCGCTAGCAAATTGCCTCCCCTCCCCCCCCTCCTTTGTTGTTGTTGGTTGTTCATTTACTGCCATCCGGCCGATCGATAGACCATCTGTCTATCGACTTAAAAACAAGGGTTAAAAGATTAAAGGCGCTCCCATTTTTGATAAAGATCTTTCCTTCGAGGCAAAAGTAATCTGGCTTGGGTGTTTCTCCTACAGGCCAAAACCTCCCCTGCGGGCAGCAGGTGCAATGAGTCAAAGCATCTGTGTTGGGCGCACCCCTGTCCCATAGGAGGGGATAAAAGGCAAAAGCCCACGAGGTCTCGACACACACGCGGGCTGGAAGATATGGAGTGAACTTGTGAAGACGTCCCCAACACCTGGCCCCATCGATGCCCTTGCATCCTAACCACGTGGCCCTTCCCAAAATATACTTCTCCTCGTGCCCCTCGACCGTATTCCTCGAGCCCACACGCCATTGCTTGGAGTTTCGAGGAGTCCCCATCGCCTTGCCGCTTTACGGAAGCCCTTGCATCTCACCACGTGGAAGAAACTCGTCCTCGGAAATCGCAAGTCATCCACGGACCGCCTTCTATGCGCCCTCGGAAAATTTGCTAAGGTAAAGTGCCCTGGAAGAGCCCCATTTCAGTCACGCTTTTGTCTCGTAATATTTTCTTAAAGAGAAAGCCAGAAATCTCCCTTGTCTAATGACCGTGCGCCTCTTGCATCGGCAGTATTAATTCTTTATTACTCCTTTGGCACCCTCAGTGCAGCTTCGAATTCATTATTCTTTTGTCTATTTTCATTACTGGCATATAATGTGCATATCTCTCATTTCAGAGGGATCCTATTTCGTGGAAGCTTCTCGGACCGTGTCTGGAATCCCCCAGTTTCATTCAATCCCGTAGGAATCTCCTTCAGGATAGTAATCTACTCGAGTTCCTCTTTCCCGTACTGATATCATTTATGTAAATACACTCCTTTAAATTTGCCCACGTGTTTTACGTAATATTTCCCTCAGTAACAAGAGCCCTAAGCTCATATGAAATTCTCCTTTGTTTTCCTCTTTTTTTTACGTTTTCCCGTACCCACAAAGTCAGAATCACAAGGCTAAATTACCGTAAATTGTTGCTACCTGTCTCACAGAGCATATTTCAAACTAAAACCACGGAAAAACGTAAAAATGGCGACCTGGCCATAGATCTCGTTTTGCAGTTGCAGTTTCCCTAGTGTTGCTTTATTGCATTTGCAACTTGCCAGATCAGCTATTAGCAAAGCTAAGCTGGGTACGAGACAATTACGAACCTTTTGTGTAAAACCAGCACACAGATCCAGAAAATTCCACGTAAGTAATGTGTTAATCTTAGCAAAACCTTTTTACAATCGTGACTGTTCCTAGGAATTAGAAATAGGGACGCATGTAATCACTGAGAGAAAAGAACCGCCGTATTAGATTCGTTAATGCATGCCTTTCAGGATAGGTAGTTAGGAAATAACCAGTTTTAACCATCCTTTGCTTCGAGGAATAGTGCGAAATTCCCCTGTGTTAAAATCTTTGCCATATCTTTTGCTTCGAGGAATAGTGCGAAAATTCCTGTGTTAAAATCCTTGCCATATTCTTGCTTCGAGGAATAGTGCGAAAGAAATTCCTCTGTGATAACTTTTACTTCGCATTTCGAATTAGCGAACTGTTATTTAGGCGCGAATAAATTCCCACGTGGGACACGACGAAGTCAGCTTGCATTGCTGAAAATTCTCTCAGTGTAGTTAGAATTCGAGTAGGTGTTAGGAAAGCGAAATTTAAACTCCGCTTATAGGGAAAATTACTAGGCCGTTGTACTGTTATCCTCTCAGACGACTGGGAAATTCTCCGGAATCCCAGACGGTATATAAATATACGGGTTCATTCACCCAGAATCTAAAAACACCTCCGGTGTTGGCCAAACGACCTGCACCCCCCACCCCCGCCCATGCCCGCGTGTGTAGCATTTTTTTTTTTTCTTTTTCCCCATTCATTTCCCAGCATACATTTTTCTTTGGGTTTCCCATTAGTAATTTCTAAGTCCTAAGGGACGAATCGTAATTCCAAGTCCTAAGTGACTCCTAAAATTCTACGTCGCACGTGGCGAGAATTCCTCCAAATTCCAGTCCTCAGAGACTCCTAAAATTCTACGTCGCACGTGGCGAGAATTTCTCCAAATTCCAGTCCTCAGAGACTCCTAAAATTCTACGTCGCACGTGGCGAGAATTTCTCCAAATTCCAGTCCTCAGAGACTCCTAAAATTCTACGTCGCACGTGGCGAGAATTTCTCCAAACCCCAGTCCTCAGAGACTCATACAAAAATTCTACGTCGCATGTGGCGAGAATTTCTCATTCCTGCGGGAACCCAAAATTAAGTACTTTTGAGACATTATATAGTGTAGTTCACACACATCTAAGCCCTTACGGGACTGATCATTCTAGTTCGTTAGAACAACTCCTTAACTTCACGCTACAGCCGGCCAAGTCCGAGCGTGACAAAATCCAACTACGTCTTCCGAGACATATTAAAATTCGTTCGCCAAGAACACCCACGTCTTTCCAAGACATATCAAATTTTAACAAAAGTCTCCTCAGACTTACTAATCACCTGTCGGATTCAGACAAATCCATTCGCCTGCAGTCTGAACAATTGAGTGTTTCAGATTCCTGCAATTGAGTCTTTTCAGACATATCCTATACCCATTATTCCAAGATGGCTAATACCAGAGCCCAACAAAACGAGGATTTCAAATTCTACATGTCCGCTGGGAAGGACATGGGACTATCAGGGCAAGATCTGAGAGCATGGGTTCAAGAGCGAGTGGACGATGCCAAGGCTGAGAGAGCAAGAGAACGTGAAGAGAGGGAGAGAGAACGTGAGGAGAGAGAGAGGGCAAGAATTGCCCAAGAGCAGGAGAAGGATAAAGAACGTGCAGAGAGGGAGAGAGAACGTGAGGAGAGAGAGAGAGAACGCGCCCATGAGCTCCAGGTGCTAGAACGACAGCACGCCACCCCCCCGCCCCCTGCCGCGGGGATGAGTGCCCTCAGCCAAGCTCACTCGTTCATGCCAAAATGGACCGAGTCCGAACCCGAAGTATGGCTTGAAAGGGCCGAACGAGTCCTGGAGTGCTGCGATCTCTCCCCCGCGGAACTCTCCCTTGTTCTCATTAAATTCCTGGGCGGAAAGGCCCTCGTTGCCTACCACGCCCTTCCCGCAGACGATCGGGGAAACTGGGAAGCCGTACGCCAAGCAGTTACGAAGGCGTACGAGATTACCCCCGAGCGGTGGAGGAGACGTTGGAGAGAGCAGCCCAGAGAAGCAGGCCAGACTTGGTCCGATTGGGCGTACCATTCGGAGCGGGCGTTGACAAAATGGCTCGATTCCGAAGGAGCCACTAACACCGCCGAGGTACTCGAGTGGTTTAAATTCGAGCATTTCCTGCGCTACGCCCCTCCTGCCCTCGCCACTCATATAGTGGAAAAAGCCCCAGCAACACTCACCGAGTGTTGCCGAATAGCAGACATGTGGGAAACTCACCACCCTCAAGAAGGATCCATGGGGCGGAAGATAAATCCCCCGTCCCTCCTCGGAGGTTCAAATTCCCACAAAAATGGGAACTCGGGCAAGCCCCTAACTTGCCATTATTGCAAGAAAACGGGGCATTCCTTCGAACAGTGCCGGAACAAGAAACCGGCTCCTCTCTCTCCCGGAAAACCGACAAATAACTCGCCTGCGCCCTCCACAGGGGCAGCGCGGAAAGACTTTAGCCAGACCTTTTGCACGGCGTGCAAGGTCTATGGCCATTCTCCCGCATGGGCGAAATGCCCACGCAATAATAAATCACCTACTCCCACCGTCGCCTTGGCCGTCACAGATCCCCAGTCGTTAGGCCCTCCCGCCGAAGGGCCTGTATACATGGCCCCTCCACGAGGTAGCGAGCCCACGGGCCGAGTCACTGCTTTCGAGGACTCGGGCGCACAAATCTCCCTCATCCGGAGGGACAGAGTTCCCTACGGAGCTATCGTCAATAGACGAAAACTCGTCACGATCGAGGTAATAAATCAATTTAAAATGATACTCCCTACGGTCCAATTGAGAGTCACAAGACCTCACCAATCCAAAATTTGCAATCTTGCAGTAGCAAGCCATCTCCCCGGAGGCTATGACGTCATCCTGGGACAGGACTTTCAGTCCCCACCGAAATTACGACAATCTAGGGGTCCCCATTCCCCGAATCATTCCGCGGGCGCGAGTAATCCTCCCCCGCTTCTCCCTCAGCCAAGACTGGCGCCCCCTGGGTACCAGAAGGACGTGCAGTCCCCACCAGTGCCACCTGAGTACAATGTACAGTGGCCCCCTCGATCGGTTCCCGATCCCATTCCAGTGCCCGGCCCTGCCTCAGTGCCAGTGCCAGGGCCCCAATCAAATCTCCCTTCAGGAGATGCCACATTCCTGCCGGTGCCACTTGCATGCCCCGAGCAGGGCCAAGCTTCGTCCGTCCTGACCGACGAGCCCAAGAAACCTCTGATAGCGCCTGACTCTGCCCTAGTGCCAGCGCCAGAGCGCTACGCCGATCTCCATTCACGGGATCCAACTCAGGACCCCCTCTCTTCCCCCGGCCTGGCACCGCTACCAGCGTCGGTCAGAGAGACGGTTCCTCCCGACCACCGCGGAAGCTCACCTGCAGGTGCGGCCCCGCAACCCGTGCCTGAGCTGGTCATCGTTACCTGCGAGCCGCTCACGCCACCCCCGACCGCCTCCTCTCTGCCTCAGCCCGTCGCCGACGCAATTGCAAGTCAGGATTCTGCCATATCTCACTTGGCCGATGAACTACAAGAGCTGCGACGGATCATGGTAGAACCCGCACGGAACACTCCTGCGTCAGCTGTCGCATCAGCAGGCCCAGGTGGTACTCCGTGCCGCCCTCCGGTCGCGGGCCTTCCGCTTCCCCGGCCGAGGACGACTGTCCCATTAAGAAAGACTCGAGGCGAAATTACCACGGGCGTGGGACATTCCAGGTAATTTACAAAGAGCTCTAGAGCTCCCATGGCACCTGTGCCGCCATTTCATTTTTCGAAGGTCTTGGCACCCCTAATCCAGAAGGGGACGTCAGACCCTCCTCTATCTTCCTCCGTTCCTCAGGAACTTCTATCTCTTATCACCTTCTATTAATCTTCCCTTAAATTATCCCCACAAGAGGCAATTAAATACGGGATACCATTCCCCACACAATGTATAAATCATTAAGAATAACAGAGTGAGAAGTGGCACGCCCTTGCGCCCATACCTTGGCACCGGGCGTGCGTGTCAGCCCCTCCTGAAGGAGTCGCGCCCTTCGGGTGCACTTTCCTCGCCCTGGGACTGAAGTGATAGTCCGGGCCGTAATTTATAGGCAAAGGACGATAAATTCCCGCCTAACACAATAAAATCCTCACTCTTTTTCCCTTAGCTCTTCTGCCAATATCATTTACTTTCTTTTAGTCATTTATTTATCTTTAATTTTAATGAATCGCGAGTCATAAACTCTTGCCCTTGTGATTTAAATGCCCCTTTTGTAAGCTCTGAGGGACGTGTCCCGCCTTTCATATGCGGTCAAGTTTCATTCGTAACGACTTGGTAATTTTCCTTTTGTTATTATTATCCCTTTTCCCCCTTCCATTTCCTTCCAAGATCTCTGTTTGTCCTACCCCACATCTTTTGTCTGCTCGCCCCGTCATAACATTGAGTAGGCAGTGGACGCATAAAATTAGCGTAGTTTAAGGTTAGCGAATTAAAACCTCGCGAATACTCTCGCCCGCATACGGCTGTCAAAATCCGTGTGGGGCCGGCTAAGCAAAGTACGTTAAAACGAAGATAAATTATCAATGCGAATATGTATAGTCATTACAGTATCGCGTAAAAGGGGATGTCATTTACAAAAGTAAACGCTGTTTTTCATTTACACAGCCTCTTCAAGGCAGATTGTACTAACCGCATGCATTTTATCTAAAATTAAGTAACCGTGTATTTTAATTCTTGAACAATAACCATTTCTTTTCATTTGTTGGCCATAGCCTCATATACGTGGTCCTATAATCTTAATTAATTCACAATTGTTCGAGTCACTTTATAAAGTTACAGTGGGTAACCAAATCTAAAGTAATTATTCTTTTGCAAGTGTTTAAATCACTTTGCGTTCTGTTAACGAAAATTGTCCCAATGTGTTATTAAAAGTAATGTCACAGGTTCATAGAATCCTTAGTAATAAAGTTCATTCCAAGGCAGAATGTAGAGTAACGTAAAGCATTTGCCGCTCATTCTTGAATATCGATGTACACACCCGAAGGAGGTATGTACATCATCTTGTATGGGGAGGTATTATGATTAGCAAGAATTCGCTAGCAAATTGCCTCCCCTCCCCCCCCCTCCTTTGTTGTTGTTGGTTGTTCATTTACTGCCAGCCGGCCGATCGATAGACCATCTGTCTATCGACTTAAAAACAAGGGTTAAAAGATTAAAGGCGCTCCCATTTTTGATAAAGATCTTTCCTTCGAGGCAAAAGTAATCTGGCTTGGGTGTTTCTCCTACAGGCCAAAACCTCCCCTGCGGGCAGCAGGTGCAATGAGTCAAAGCATCTGTGTTGGGAGCACCCCTGTCCCATAGGAGGGGATAAAAGGCAAAAGCCCACGAGGTCTCGACACACACGCGGGCTGGAAGATATGGAGTGAACTTGTGAAGACGTCCCCAACACCTGGCCCCATCGATGCCCTTGCATCCTAACCACGTGGCCCTTCCCAAAATATACTTCTCCTCGTGCCCCTCGACCGTATTCCTCGAGCCCACACGCCATTGCTTGGAGTTTCGAGGAGTCCCCATCGCCTTGCCGCTTTACGGAAGCCCTTGCATCTCACCACGTGGAAGAAACTCGTCCTCGGAAATCGCAAGTCATCCACGGACCGCCTTCTACGCGCCCTTGGAAAATTTGCTAAGGTAAAGTGCCCTGGAAGAGCCCCATTTCAGTCACGCTTTTGTCTCGTAATATTTTCTTAAAGAGAAAGCCAGAAATCTCCCTTGTCTAATGACCGTGCGCCTCTTGCATCGGCAGTATTAATTCTTTATTACTCCTTTGGCACCCTCAGTGCAGCTTCGAATTCATTATTCTTTTGTCTATTTTCATTACTGGCGTATAATGTGCATATCTCTCATTTCAGAGGGATCCTATTTCGTGGAAGCTTCTCGGACCGTGTCTGGAATCCCCCAGTTTCATTCAATCCCGTAGGACTCTCCTTCAGGATAGTAATCTACTCGAGTTCCTCTTTCCCGTACTGATATCATTTATGTAAATACACTCCTTTAAATTTGCCCACGTGTTTTACGTAATATTTCCCTCAGTAACAAGAGCCCTAAGCTCATATGAAATTCTCCTTTGTTTTCCTCTTTTTTTTACGTTTTCCCGTACCCACAAAGTCAGAATCACAAGGCTAAATTACCGTAAATTGTTGCTACCTGTCTCACAGAGCATATTTCAAACTAAAACCACGGAAAAACGTATAGCATATATATATATATATATATATATATATATATATATATATATATATATATATATATATATATAGATAGATATATATATACAGTATACACACACACACACACACACACACACACACATATATATATATATATATATATATATATATATATATATATATATATATATATATATATATATATATATATATATATATATATATATATATATATATATATATATATATATATATATATATATATATATATATATATATATATATTTACACAAACATTTATACATATGTATGTATGTAGGTATGTATATTATGTATTATGTCTATCTATATATATATATATATATATATATATATATATATATATATATATATATATATATTATATATGTATGTATATAAATATCTTGAAAACTTCCTTCTGGATACAGCAAGTATTTTTGAACTCGGTGTTACGACGGGTTTTGCTGATTCCTGGTGTTGATCCCATCTATTATTGGCCCTGCCATGCCTTGCCTCACTTCGCTGAGCGACCAGCAATTATTCATATCATTATATATATATATATATATATATATATATATATATATATATATATATATATATATATATATATATATATATATATATATATATATATATATATATATATTGGATCGATTTCGAACAAAGTTAACTGTAGTCACAAACGCGCTGACGACTGACGGGTTTGCAGATAATCACTTAAGTTTCGTCTGAGCCGGCACAACTTTCGCGTCCTAACCCTGGTGGTTTGGTTTTAGGAAATGTCAGTGTTGAAGGACTAGGGCAGAATTTGATTGCGCGAATGGCAATATCTATATATCTATATGTTTGGCTGCCAAAGACAGGCAAACGGGACAAGCAGAAAGTGAAGACAGTGAAAGATCAAGAAAGACAACTAAGTAAATCGTAAACTAAGATTTGCACCATTTCTCTTTCCTGAATCTTATAATTTCCTTTTCTTTCTCTTCTAGACTCGATCCAACAATATTCGGGATTTTTTTTCTTGGTCATTCTGTGGACAATTGTACAAATCTTTATTCCCAGTCTCACACTTGGAAACTGATGTCACTATGCACCATTTTCAAAATTACAATAAAAATCAATAAAAATCATACCTATAATCTATTTATAGTATCAGCATATCTAACGCCCAATTCTAAATCGTATTTTAGTTATACCAGCATTGCCATTCGCGCATTAAAATTCTGCCACAGTTCTTTTCCACTGACCTTTAACTAAAAACTAACCACCAGCGTTGGGACTTGCAAGTTGTGAAGGCTTCTGCGAAGCTCAAGTATTTCTTCGTAAACATCACGACCGAACATTCGGCGTTCCTTGAACTTCCTTCCAAATCTACAAAGAAAAATGTCGACCAGAAAATAATGAATAAAGAAACAATCAACACCCGGCTCATG
The DNA here is from genome assembly GCA_039081455.1 of Macrobrachium rosenbergii. Lineage (NCBI taxonomy): Eukaryota > Metazoa > Arthropoda > Malacostraca > Decapoda > Palaemonidae > Macrobrachium > Macrobrachium rosenbergii. The sequence goes on from JANJGK010000042.1 coordinate 2,080,151, forward strand.
GGGGAAATAGCTTAATTCCACGTCCACTTTAAGAGCTCAAATTCTGAAAAGTTCAGTGGATTGGATCATAAAATTTAGGCCAATGGCCAAGAGCTGGGACCTATAAGGGTTTTATTACAGTTTCGGTCAAATTCGGATATGTATTATTTTTTTACTTATTCATTTTTTAGATGATTCATACGAAAAACTTACCCGAATCTTGCGCAAATGAATGGTTACGGAGATATTTGCCAATGAATATTGTCCCTTATTGTTATCTCATCAAAGTACGAGTTACAAGGTAAGACGACCCCTCCCCCCCTCCATAGCTAACAGGGCAAAAATGTAACCAGTCAACACCGAAACTGTAATTTTACCTACCAAAAAATAACACCACGTAACCTAGGGGTGTTGACTGGTTACAATTTTGCCATGTTAGCTATGGAGGAGGGGTGGGTATTGTCTTACCTTGTAAACCCGTACTTTGATGGGATAACAATAAGGAACAATATTCATCGGCCAATATCTCCGTAACCATTAATTTGCGCAAGATTCGAGTAAGTTTTTCGCATGAATCGTCTCAAAAATGAATGCTAAGAAAAAAAAATAATACACACCGAATTTGACCGAAACTACTGTATAATAATACCCCTATAAGGTCATTTAAGGCTGAAAGGGAAACTGATGTTAAGAAGGTTTCAAAGGTGTAACAAGAGAAAAACCTCAAAGCAGTTGCGCTGTGAAACAATTGTTTGACAGGGTGGAAAGTCTATTGGAAGGAAGAGAACATGAATGGAGGTACAGAAAAAGGAATGAAGATGTTGAAGCTAGGGGCCGAAAGGATGCTGCAAAGAACCTTAAGCAGTGCCCACGGTGCACCACTTGAGGTGCACTGGCAGCGCTACCCCCCCTGCGGAGTGCAAAGTTCAGTGTGTGACAGAAAGCGCTCACCGCCTGATGGGTCCAACCCCAAGTTAATCCTTAAACGCTTAATGGACGTACCATACGTCGACTAAAATTGTCTGTCGTATGCCAAGTGGACGTAGCATACGTCGACTGAAAATGCTTTTTTTAAATATTCGCGGAAAAATAATTATAGGCCTAGTTTGCGGAAGGTTTCAAATCACGCGCCTTGAGGGATGCTGGGAGTTCACGGATCCAGCTGTTGTTTTGTTTCTAAGCGTCACTCAGATGCGCATGCGCGAATTCCCTCCTTCTCGCACCAGATAGCATCAGCGTCGGACCTTGTGGGAGCAATTTTTTGACGCAATCGTGTTTTGCAGAACTTTGGCGAGTGTTTGCGTATTCGTGCTGCAACAGGACGTTTGCAGAGATGTCACAAAGCCGTCAGGAGCGTGAAAGGCGCATACTGCCTGTCGGTAGTGAGCGTGTGAGGCGAGTTTTAGACTGGGATGCTGGAGAAGGACCCAGCAGCCAAAGTGACCCAGCTTCTCAGCGCCGTGTTGTTCGCCCACGTGTGACCTATGGTGACCAAGGACCACATCCCGTGCCTTTTACGACCCCTAGGAAGCATCGGGGTGTCCTGAGGGGCATCCAAAAACATTTGGGAGGCCTCCAACAAAAGGACATAGACGAATACTTGTCGGAGCTCGATCGAGAGCAGGTGGGAAGTCCTGATTTCGGTGGCAGCTGGTCATCCAGCGATGAGGACATCACGCCTGATGTCAGTGATGAGGAGTATTTGCCCCCAATGTCCGTACGGGATCCACAGGAGGAAAGTGAATTAGAATTTAGTGGTTTTAGTGCATATGAGGGAGAGTCTGAGATGGAGGAGGAGGATGCCCCGATTGTGGCTGGTGGGGACGAGACCAAAAGTGATGGCGAAAGTGAAGGAGACGGCCCAGCTGGGAGTGTGGGAGTGCGAAGACGTGCCCGTGTACGTGCGCGAGTGCAGACCCGCAGAAGGTCGCAATGTCGCGGCAGCTTGGGTGAAGGCCGTTTGTCCGAAAGTGATGAGGGGTGGTTGGAGGACCCCACCCCACCTAACATGCACCCATTCACGGCAGTACCTGGACTGACCGTCCCTGTGCCTCTCACTACACTGGGGTTCATTCAGCTTTTCTTGACGCGGGAATTGCTGGAATTCCTTGTTGCGGAGACGGCAGATTATGCTCGGTACTGCCGTGAGGAACTGCAGACGACGTTGTCGTATCGCTGGCGGGGCTGCAACCTCACGGACATGGCGCATTTTTTGGGGCTCCACATTTTTTTTGGAATGATGCCTGCTGCCGACGTCAGGCAATATTGGAGGCGGAATTTTTTTTTAAGTACGCCCAATGTGCCCCGCATTATGCCCCGTGATAGTTTCCTGGCGATGCACAAGTATTTCAACGCCTTCAACCGAAGGGCTATACCCCGGAATAACCCCGACCATCTCATCTTAGTCTGCCCAGTGTTGGAGTTCATTCGTGAACGGTGCCAGACTCTCGTGGTTCCTTCCAAGAACCTTTCTTTGGATGAGGGTATGATGCCATACAAAGGGTGTCTAAGTATAAAAGTGTACAACCCCAAGAAGCCAAAGAAATATGGTGTAAAGTTATTTTTCATTACGGAAGCCAACACTGGATACGTCGTGGACTTCTTGGTGTATTCTGGGGTCTTCTCCACGCTGCGTGACACTGTCTTCGGTCTTGTGAATCGTTTCCGTAACCAGGGATACCACCTGTTTATGGATAATTATTATAACTCGGTATTCCTGGCCCAGGAACTGTATGAAGCAGGTGTGCACGTCAGTGGTACCCTTCGGTTGGTGCGTGGGGGCCCGAATGTCCTCAAGAGGTTTGCTAGCCACCCGCAAAATCTGGCAAGAAGAGAGACAGAGTGGCGGCAGAAGGGAGATGTTTTTGTCATCTGTTGGAAGGGGGTCCGACTCGTGCCCATGATTACGAGGAGTCATGAGCCCATCCAAGAAGAGTTACATATGAGGAGTTTCGTGTCCAGCGCCCTACTGTCATCGGGCACTACAACAGGCACATGGGAGGAGTTGATCTCTTTGATCAACTCATCCAGTATTATCCCTTCGCCAGGAGAACCAGGAGGTGGACACAGAAGCTCGTCAAATACCTCCTTCAGTTGGCCCTCCAGAATGCCTACATCCTTTACTGTGGGTATAACTTGGACGCTCGGAGGTTGACCCACATCCAGTTTCTTGAGGTGGCTGGGAATGCCCTCATAAACTTCAACCCAGAGGAGTGGCCTTCCAACACCGCCCCCCGGCCCCGAGCTCCAGAGGGGGACTTTTAATGACAATGGGCATTTTGAAATAGATCCCTTTATTTTGCACATTGTTCAGCGGCAGGATAATATTGACAAAGACCTGTTCATTGTCTGACGACCATTGTGCTGTGCGACACTCTCTTTTGTTGAGCTATCTATAATTATTTTGAATGTATATCAGTCCCGTTTTTGTATACCTTAAAAATTCTCTGTACCTGTTAGTAAAACATCTTGAAAACTTAAACAGGAGGTTGAAACGACAGAGCAATCTAAAAGATGAGATGGTTTACCTTCATACTGGTGTCAATTTCATGTTTTGACATCGTGAAATTGAAGTCAGTTTATATAAATATATTTGTATGCCAAATATTATATATATATATATATATATATATATATATATATATATATATATATATATATATATATATATATATATATATATATATATATATATAGACACACACACATAACAGAGACTCAACAGGCTGTCAACATTTGAATTGGCCCAAATCGTGGAGTCAAAGAGTGGAGGATGAGTTCCCTTTTGCTCGAAGGCTCAAATTCCGAAGAGAGGTAGGTTCACCTTTCCTCAACCACTGGTGATAATTCTGGAGGCTTTTATATATATAAAACTTTTATTTATCAGTTATATTTATTTCATAATCTCTTCCGGTAGAATGATGAAGTTATGGTTTAAGGGTCTCAAGGTCACAAATTGTGGATGATCACTCTCACATAATTATGACAAGAATCATATTTTCTTTATGACAAGAATCATATTTTCTTAATCACTTGTCAATTCATTAACCATAGATCTAAGACGACTTCAACCCTAATAATAAATAAATGAAAAAAACAAAGGACAATAACAGATAGATAGAATATTAAATTTAGGCCGAAGGCCAAGAGTTGGGACCTACGAGGTCATTCAGCGCTAAAAGGGAAACTGAGAGTAAGAGGTTTAAAAGGTGTAACAGGAGGAAAATCTTGCAGTTACACAATAAAACATAGTTAGAGGAGGGTGGAAGGTGAGATGGAAGAAAGAATAAGAATGAAGGCACAGTAAAAGGAATGAAAGGGGCTGCAGCTAGGGGATCGAAGGGGCGCTGCAAAGAACCTAAATAATGCCTACAGTGCACCGCATGAGGTGCACAGACGGAAATTTGGCGAAGAAGCTCAGAACAGGATTTGGTGTTGGCCTTGAAATCTGGGACGGGGAAGTGAGGGCTTCCATTTCAGGTCTTATTAGAAGTCAGTCTAGATATTTTGCTTGTGATATAACACCGCAATTTCTATGACGATTAGAGTTTAAATGCGTGATCTGTTTGAGAGAGAGAGAGAGAGAGAGAGAGAGAGAGAGAGAGAGAGAGAGAGAGAGAGAGAGAGAGCAATATATCTGTATTCTCCTGGATGTACTGTTGGGGGTTTTAGCCGCTTCCTGAAAAGAAATTTATATTTCACATGTGACAAGACTGTTTTATGTGAAAAGTTCTTTTACTAATTTTTTGAGAAATATTGTTTACCATCGATTTTGGAATATATATCACAAATAACCTGCTTTTTGCATAGTACCCGGTTTTATTACTTTTCCGTTTTATTTCTTTACCTTTTTGCGTCATATTAAGCGTTCATATTTTACTACTTCTGGGAGACGTTGTGTAGCATGCAATGCGTTGCAGATCTTGCAAGGTGCTTTGGTGTTAGTGTTGCTCTTCGGTGTCTTGAACGTAGTCGGTCATGCTGCTTCTCGTAACTAAGAGAATCTTGAATTTAATTCCAAATCATCTGGGGCTGAAGTTGATTTTGTTATTTGATTGCCAGTTGCATTCTCATGCATGTATACAGTTCTCTCCGCAAGTGTGAAGTTCGTGTCATTAGGGAGGCCCTGCTCTGCAGGATTAAGAGTACAGGGTTAGACCGTTCAGGCGTTACTTGCATGTTTGAGACGTCGCTGGAAGCATCGAAGCTGACCATAGAAGAAAACCTGGAAAACAATTAAATGAAGAGTCACTGTGACAAATTTCACGTTCGGAATTCCCTTTCGCCTCTGATTCGATCTGCGTCCATACACGGAAGAAGAAGCCGTGGTCGCGGTCGGGTCGTCGAGATTTAAGGGACTGCCCAGGGGAAGAGCACATTTAAGGGACTGCCCAGGGGAAGAGCACCTTAATCCGGGTTGAGAGAGCTTCCTTGTTATTCACTCTGGTAAGGTCAAATGCTGACTCATGACTTTTCTTCGTCTTAACCTCGACCAAAAGCAGCCAGATGATGACATGCCCGAGATTATCCTTATTCTGATCAGGGGTGGACTAACCCTGTACTCTATTAATCCTGTTGCTCTACACCCTGTTTTATCAGTCGACGCAAGGGACAGAGCACTCAGCATACCTTCCTCTTCTATCTGTTAACCATTAGTGGTCCTTCTCATTAGGAGAATAATCACCTCTATTATGTTCCAAAATCTGTTTCATCCAGGAAACCCAGCTGTAGACAGAAGTGATGCCCTGTAGACATGACAACCATACACCATAAGGCCGCTGGTGACTCAGATTCACCTAGGTGAAAATTTACTGGTACCTAAGGCTGTCTAATGCCAGTGGAAGCAGCAATTTTTCAGGCTTCTTAGGTGTTAAGACCTCTCTTCTCCAACTCTCACCTACAGTCAACATCATCCAAGCTCAAATGAACAACAGGACCAACCCACAACCAATAACTTGAAAGACACTGCTAAGTGGTTCCTCGCTAGTGTTTGTGTCTGTGAGGCTGTTCGTGTGACAGACCAGAGGGCAAATGAATGAGGTACCAAAACGAAAGAGCCAAAGTTATGGCCAGTACAGAATTCTGAATATTTTCGAGATCCACTCTTGGCATAACAACTAACCAGGTTGTCACCTCAACGTGATATCAGCCTGCTTCACACCATGGGCATAGCATACAATGTACAAGGTACACACCTGCTGTGACTGACATAAAAGGGGTGATTCAACCAAAGGCGTGATTCCCTCCTTACATATCTAGGTGATTGGGGAAACGCTATTAAACTGTTAACACATCTGAAGTTTGTCGATGGACTGAATCTGTAGTCGAATATCAGCAATACCAGTTCGTGAGAGAAACCAGCATTGTCATCCAATTCAACAGTCAAGTAGTAATAAAAGTTCTTATGATTTAGCTGAGTTGAAGAGGGGTCTAAGAGAATTTTACATTGCCTTTAAAAGAAAGTTGTGAAAAATAATTGCTTCCAAAACCCTGGTCCAGAATTTCAGTTGATATGTGAATTAACTGACCTGATAAGAATACCTTGGTTAAACAATTCACAGACTAAAGGTAATTTTCATTGGGTACAAAGGTCTTGGATTGAAATGCCTGTAACGTCCTTTATTAATTACATACTGAAAAGGGGAATACCAAGCTGCCTTGAACGCTGTGCTGCCTCTTAATCATTTATATATTACTGTCCCCCCACGCTGTTTGAATTCTAGATGTAAACTTGTATAAATCAGTGTAACATGATTGAATTAGGTACAGATAATTAATGCATATAATAAAAACTTAAGGCTTTTCATTGTAAATGCATAATCTTATGTCAAGACGGGATCATGTTCAATTTCAATTTATAATAATATTTCTACACATTAAATAATTATTCATTACCTCGGTTTATTTAAACAATGACTGTATTACATATTGACATATCATTACGACATCATTAAACCATTTTTTTGTTCAAGGTAATTCATAGAACTTTACTATTGTGTTATACCAATAAAAAGCTTAATATAATTAATTTCCTGTGTTCTATAAAAGTAAAATCCTGCATATATCAACATTTTGAGAAAAAATTTTCAAACTTTAGACAGATCGATGACGTGCTGTCGGTAATATGCAACCTAACCTCAATTCCTATAGCGCGTCAAAGCATTTTATTTTCTAAAAATAACATATTTATCATAAATTACATCAGTTACTCATAATAAGGGAACTTGAAGGTGACGACATGACGCCTACTGAGTGGGATGGAGGCAAACGGAATATTTGAAGACGTCTGAGTATTTAACAATGGAAGAAGCGGTTTTATAAATAATGACTCTGGGATGGTTAAGTCTTGAGGGTTGGCAGTGTGACCGGTGATACTAAAATCCTTGTTCTCGATGGAAGTTTTGCATTGTTTAGAATGCCTTCTGGTATTGGAGTGCTCTGGGTTTGAGATTCTGCTCCCTGTACGAGAAATGACTCCTCGATGTGAATCAATGAGTACCTTAGGAAGACTGCTGGTGGATTTCACGTACATCCCTGAAATACATTTAGGGCAAATATATTTATAGATAACACCATAGGACATATAAGGACACTACTGATCTTTTGCTTTAAAGAAAAAGTCAGTATTAAGGTTTTTTTTTTTCTAATTAAGTTGGCTTTGATGGCTGGGATGTGTTCTTGAATAATTTGAGTAAATCATTTTTGAAACGTTAGGTCATGGATATATGGGAAGCTTGTGTAAGAATTCATTTTTTGTACAGTTAAACTTTAGGTCTTGTAGTAAACTTATTTAGTAATCGATGTAACTTTTTATAGACTAGCCGGTGTGGGAAACAGTACCTTTAAAGATGTTAATTAGAGATAAAATTTCATTGTAAAAGCCATTCCAGTTAGATGAGAGGACCAGCGCCCTATGAACTGTAGAAATGACCTAACGCTACTAAAAAAGATTGACTCAAATTATTCAGGAACATTTCCCGGCCATCAAAATCAACTTCATTCCAAAAAAATTCCCTTACTTTTGGCTCTTCGTTTAAATTAAAAGCTCATCTGTGTTATTATATGTCCTCTGGTGTTATCCATAATTATACTTGCCCTAAATGTATTTAGGATCTACCAGTAGGCTTCTTAAGGCACGCACTAAGCACTGATTCACATCAGGTAGTCAGTTTTCATACAGGGAGCAGATTTCGAACCTAGAGCACTCCAATATCAGGAACCTTTCTAAACTATGCAAAACTCATATTGAGAACAAAGATTTTAGTATCGTCGGTCACACTGCCAACACTCAAGACTTAACGTTACTTCCTGGAGTCATTATTTACATAACATCTTGTACCATCATTAAATACTGAGGTGTTCACATCCAATGTATTTGGCTGAACCTCCTGCTGTGGTGTTTTGTTTTCAGTTGGTTCCTTGTTGTCTCACCTCTGGGTTATTTATCTTTTACCTCATTTGTTCTTACTTTTCGTTATAAGTGTTTTTAAGTTGTACTTATGTTTTTGTCTCTTTTTATGAGCAGCCCTGAAGACGTAATTCTGTTTAAACTATGACATGTCGGCAATAAAAAAAAAAAAAAAAAAAAAAAAAATATATATATATATATATATATATATATATATATATATATATATATATATATATATATATATATATATATATATATATATATATATTCAGGATAATTTTTGTGCCATTGATGTTACTTTAATCCCTGAGAACCCTTTCACCATTGGTTCACTGTTTAAAACCAAAGATCGGTTATCACCTTATATGTCGTCTGGTATCATTTATAAATATACTTGCCCTGAATGTCAAACAGGGACCTATGTGGGATCCACCAGTAGACTCCTTAAGGTGCGTATCGATTCTCATCGTGGCGTAAGCTTCCGTACAGGTAGCAGAATTTCAAACCCGGAACATTCCAGTATCAGAAATCACTCAAAAATTTGTAAAACACACATTGATAATAAAGACTTCTACATTTTAGGCCATACCACCAACCCTCAAGACCTTGTTATTCTGGAATCACTTTTCATCAAACAACTTTTTCCGTCGATAAACACTCACACGTCCTCCTCTCCTCTATATTTATCCTGACTTGTGTTCCTTCTATTTATGTTTATGTTTAGTTTAAAGCTGTCACTCCTCTAGGTCGGACCTTAATCTTTTGTTCTGTAACCCCTTTCACGAATAGTTTTCAATTTTAGTTTACTGTATATTCTGTTACCTTCATTTTAATGTAATGATTTAAAAAAAATGTTTGTTCTTTAATTTTAATGCTTGTGTACATTTCTGAAATTTTTGTATGAATAATTTTTAGCCTTTATTTTTAGCTTTTATGATTTTACAAAGAATTGTATTTCTTATTTTAACAGCCCTGATGATGTAATTAATTCGATAATTACGAAACGTTGGAATAAAGTCAGCTTGTATATCTGTGTGTCCTCTGCCCTTCATTGATGATTATATATATATATATATGTATATATATATATATATATATATATATATATATATATATATATATATATATATATATATATATATATATATATATATATATATATATATATATATATATAATAAATGGAGTCCATAAAAACACCAGAAGGGTAAAAAGTTATAGCTAAATTTCGGTGACACACTGCGTCTCCCTGTCTCCGAAATATAGCTATAACTTTCTACCCTTTTGAAGTTTTTATGGGCTCCTTTTACTAGATAGAATTCTGTATTAACAGAAAATATTTTACAGTCACACACACACACACACACACACACACACACACACACACACACACACACATATATATATATATATATATATATATATATATATATATATATATATATATATATATATATATATATATATATATATATATATATATATATATATATATATATATATATATATATATATATATATATATATATATATATATATATATATATATATAAACCCTGAGTTATGCGTTTTACAAAAACCGGATTAAAGTCTACAAAGTCAGAAAATGTCATAACTTATTTTTAGCCGAACAATAATGAATTATTTTTCTGACGATCCTTGGGGACTTCAGACTACGTTGTAAATAGACAAAATTGACAAAATGAGCGCAACAAACGCATTATAAATTTTCATAAAGGGGTCGTTCATTTTCAGAAAACTGAGTTAAGGCTTTTTCAACTCTGAACGAATTTTAAACCTTTTTTTACTGCATTCTCATGCCATGAAAAGAAACTAGATATTTTAGGAGAAATGCGATTATGCTATGATAATGAAGAATGAGGAAAAATAATTAATTTTTATGACATGCAAAACCCCTTTTGGAACTGTCTAAGCAATTGAAAATCACAACCCAAACGCGCCGTCAAGAAACTAATTTTGAATGCCTAATAGTGTATAGCTATTGAGTGATAACTAAGGACAGGTGGAAAAGATGGACAATGAATGATTCATCAATAAAGGAAAAACGTATTTTTTGTCCTTCGTGCACATTCCTTTAGTGAATACATTAAGAGGCGTGTGACGCTTTTCGGTCATGTAATTCAGAAAAAAGTTATATCCAATAACATTTTTCATTATAATAAAAACAGTATTAATAAAAATAACACAAAATCAGTGACGTACAATAAAAAATAACAAGCAAAGCTGCAATACAGGAATACCAAAGATTCTGTGGTTATTCCAAGTAGAAGAATAAAAAGCAATAAACAGAGAAAATAGGCACAAAATAAAAAATGCCTAACAATAAACCAAAAATAAAAATGAATACCTTCCAAAATTTGCTTAATTCATTCAGAAATAAGCCAGTAATGTGTCAACACGCACCAAAACCGCGACGGTGTAGAACTTCTGAAAATATGAAATAATGAGGTATTATTATTGTAAAATAAACTTTGATCAATGTTATTAATGTGGTACATTGTGTCCGGGCTGTAACTTTTTATTTCTACACACAATCTCTCTCTCTCTCTCTCTCAGACTCTTACCATATGACTGTTGATAAGAAACCTCGAGTCGTTCCAGCATTCCAGAACAAATCGGGGGTTGGCAGCAGATTCCAGCGGAGGGAGGGAGAGAGGGAGGGAGGGAGAGAGGGAGGCACAAGGCCCTGGCACTAGGACGACCTCGGCATAACAACCCAAGAGGTCGTGGTTCTGGTGGTCCGTGTCAGAGGAGTCATCGTGCCAACTTTCCTTTGACCCTCTCGCCCAAAACTCCCTTTGCCCAGCGATAAAACCTTCCTGGCAGTTTCAGAATTAGATTGGAAATACGGATAGAGTAACTTGAGATTTCTCGCTTTCCTCTGCTCAACCAGGACTAAGATCGTTCAGCCAGAAAGCGGCCATTGTTTTATTGCTTTCCCTCCTACGTCTCTCGGGCCACACGACCCGTATACTGAAATGATGTTATTACTATCATGATAACTTTACATAACTGATCAATTAATCTTGTCATCCACCCTTTGGAACCTGTCCCTCCTCTGTGTGTACCTTACAAGCACTGGTCAGCAGCTCAGTCTCAACTAAACCGTCACCACTACACTGCAACACCTCATTTGTAACCCCATCAACCATTGGCGTCTTTCCATACTTTAACCTCATAATTGCTCTCCTCAAAAGCCAAACAGTTACTCCACAAACCTTCGTAATTTACTCTCCTTTTCCACTCTTGTGATATTCAGCTCTTCTTCTCTTCTGTCTTCCACTTCAGACAGCATTTCCCAATAACATTGTTAATCTCATATCCAATTGTTCATTAGTGATTAGTGTGTGTGTGTCTCTCTCTCTGCACTCACTTCCAGTTGAAAAACATCTTATCCTCTCGCAAGTTTTTTGCTAACCTTCATCCTGTTTTAATGTAATTACTTCCTCTCTCTCTCTCTCTCTCTCTCTCTCTCTCTCTCTCTCTCTCTCTCTCTCTCTCTCTCTCTCTCTCTCTCTCTTCAATCTTGACATTCAAGAATCTCTCTCTCTCTCTCTCTCTCTCTCTCTCTCTCTCTATAATCTTCACATTCACGATCCCAAACTTCGTTTCTGTCCTGCAATTACAACAAAAAAGAAATTTAAATTTTTACTTCACTTAACAGTCATTTCCTTATTTCAACCACACACTGTTTATTCCCTCTTCCTTTCCTCCTATACCCCAAAAAGTTCTTTGCTGTCCATAGGACACTTCATGAAGTTTCACAAAATCCTTACCTGCTTCCATTTCATGGCATTCATCCAGGTTTTGTTCTTCTCACTTCTTTACCATACTAATTTAATTACATTCACAGCCAAATTTTCACACCTTCTCTCCAACGTAAACATCACTTCAACAAAATAATGAACAGATATAACTTCAACCACTCCTCTTCTCAACATTACATCCGTTAATGTGTTCTTGCATCTACTCTCTCTCCATCATTTTTTCTTTACCAAGTGAACAACCATGTAATTCCAGCAATCAGACATTTCGACAAAACGTTCCGCCTTTATATATACTCTACGAACTCCATAACAATGTCATCTCTTACTCTGTCACCTACTTCTGCAGTTCAACCACCAAGCACAACCACCCATTTTTACTCTGCAAAGAATCAGACTCTCACAAACACATCTCTTTCACTTTTATTATTTTCAGTTCGTGGAACACATACATTCATATATATACATTATATATATATATATATATATATATATATATATATATATATATATATATATATATATATATATATATATATATATATATATATATATATATATATATATATATATGAATGTCTTTTCCTGTAATACTACAGTGTAATATGAAAATAAGAAGGCCCATAAAACACTATTTAAACGTTGAAACCATATATTTCGGGCACTTGTTTCTGTGCCCCTGTTCACTGGTAGAATATGGACAGGTGGAAAGTTACAATGGTATATATACAAAAACATGAAGGTGTGGCCTTAGGCCTCCGATGTTAAGGAGGTGGCGTTTCTTAAGAAGGAGGAGATTGACCAAATTCCCTAGTGGTTTTTGGCCTCATTAGCTCCCGTTTGGCGATGGATCTGGCGGTCGCGTTTCTTGGGTCATCTTCCTCAAAAGGGGTCCGAGGATTATATATATATATATATATATATATATATATATATATATATATATATATATATATATATATATATATATATATATATATATACATACATACAAATAGATAGATAGACAGAAAATAGATAAATAGAGAGATGAATGGACAGAATATAATTACTGTAACACGGTATTATGACAGGGAAGAATAAGACAGAGCGTGGGACTTACACTCACTATTTCATTATTCCCTGTAGTTATGAATGTCGAAAACAACTTATATACCTCTTGATAGCCTAAAGGATCAAGTCGACTGTCTATCACTACATCTAAGCCAGATTACAGGTTCAGAAACCTGGGTGGGATAGAAGCACTTACTAAATATAAACCCCACTGGGTATAAGCAAGTCCCATGCTATAATGAATATATACTGTATATATAATAATACAGTGGAAGAAATAAATCTATTATAGAAATAAAATTCTGAGAAAAAATAATAACAACAACAATAATAATAATGATAATAGCAATAATCTTAATGACAACAATAATGCATTCGGTATTTCCTGATAGATCACGACGACCATTGTCTCAACAGCTGCAGATATGCTTGAGTGCTCCACTCAAGGTGCAGATATGCTTGAGTGCTCCACTCAAATTAAGTTGCTTCAGGAAAATATTCAGAAGATGAGAGGAGGATGAGGAGGAGGAGAAGATGGATTCAGCGATATTTATGGCGAAGCAGTGAAAAATATGAAAAATATGAAGAACAAAAAGATTTTCTGGTGTCTATTATACTCCTGGTCTTCGTTTTTCAATGTCTAAATATCTTTATCTTTTTGGTTTATATATAAATATACTGTAAGCCTCCGTTATTTAAAACGTTTAAATATTTTCCTCCAAGATAAAAACTAATACAGTCAAATAAATGCACGACATGAAGTTGAATAAAATGACAAATAGATAATATTTCATACTGCTTGACTTCCCTCCCTATCGAAAATTACCTCATTCGATTATCCGCATCACATTACTCCTGATACGGATTGCAGTTCCCTTCACAATTTGTTTGTTCCAGTTGTTCGCTCATAAATCTCATCTCCACCACACTGGATATTGGGAAGTGGGTAACCGCTGATGCAAACTGACAAGAGAACACTGAGTCAAAAGACAAGCAGTCGGTATGTAGTAGGTTACAGTTATCTTTATATCATGATCTCGTTAAACGTTACACTTTTTATGAAGAGACGAATTTACCTCCAAGCATCCATCTCCCGACCGAAGCCAGATAAATTCTCTCGAAATTCCTGCCATGTACAGAGGCAAATTGAATTTTCTGAAGACACTTGTAACCACAAATGGATTACCACTGACGTCTCTCCCTTTCACGCAAAGGTTTCGCTCCCAAAATGGTTTGGTGAAGGCCAAATGTTCCACCATATCTCCCAGAGAGAAATATAGGGTTAATATCCCTTGACAGATGACAACTCGCCCTTTTTCATTTTGTTGCATGAATTTCAGAGCTTCACTGGACTGCATTGTTCGTAGGTATTTATATAGCCCTTTATACTGAGATGCTGTGGAAGTATTTTTCAGTATAACTATTTAAGAAGGGTTTGAAAAGTTTTCGCATAGATACTTAAAAACTGAAAAAAGTGTTCGATTAAAGCACCTGCTTTTGAGTATAACAACAGAAAAGCAGACTTCTAAATAGTTAGTCCTCTTCAAGGAAATATAATGAAACCTGCAGACATTTTGATATACATTCAAGATTTGAACATGGTTAGGTTACCAAAAATATTGATCAGAATTTCCTTTAAAACTCAAATGAACGGAATAAAGTAATATTAGCGATACGTCACAGAAGTGATGTGGCTTGAAATTATCTAGAAGGGTGAAATAAAAACATCTTGTTTTGGGATGAATTGCACAAGACTACATATAAGACCTATTAGTTCCACTATACCTAAAAAACACTTCTTAGCTAGATTTAAATGAAGATCAGATGGACAAACTGCAATATTAGTAAAAGGCGTCAGATACAAATATTTTCTCTGTTAAATACCGCGTGGACCAAAAAGCCTCAAATATAAATTAAAAAGGAATACTTGCCTATGCATAAAGAAATGGAGTCCGATGAATAACCTAATTCTTAATGTCCTGAATACGATAAGAGTTGTTATATTTCAGGGTCTTTGAAGGGAGCTTGTTCTGGGGATATATTTGTGAATTACATTGGTGAATAAAACTGATACTATAAAGAGAATGCTAATAGATGAGATAGCATTCACAAATTAATCCCCTTGGCGGCAAATAACAAAAGAATGACTTTGGCTGTTTCTGTGCTGAAGAAGAGCAGCAGCATATCCCAACACTCAGTTTTTTTGTATGAAATTCTTTTTTTTTCTGGGGTCGGCTAAGCCTTATTCCTTCCAGCTGGAGGAGAGGCCTTTGATCTTCAGTCTGCAGCTGGAAGAGCAAAAGTCCTTCCTTTTGAAAAATACTACTTTCTTTTAAAAGTACCATTTTTGGGTCAGAGACTCAGTATAAAAAGTAAATGAAGATATTTATACTATATATATATACATATATACAGTATATATATATATATATATATATATATATATATATATATATATATATATATACATATATATATATATATATATATATATATATATATATATATTATATATATATATATATATATATATATATATATATATATATATATTATATATACATACATACATATATATATATATACACAAATATATTATATATACATATATACAATATATGTATATATATGTATATATATATATATATATATATATATATATATATATATATATATATATGTGTACATTATGTATGTGTGTGTATATATATATATATATATATATATATATATATATATATATATATATATATATATATATGTATGTATGTATGTATGTATGTATGTAGGTGGATGTATAGCCTATGCATGTATGTATGCTATGTTGCCACTGCCTTATTAATGGAAAATAAACAAAAGGTTTGTATTTGTTATATTCATCAAATTTCCTTCGGCAGACAACAATTACTCGATCATTTCCTTATTTTTTTCCCCACAACGTAAAATCTTCCTCAAAGAATCTTCATAATTACATCGTTCGTTCTTCAATATCAATAATTCATTATGATTAACTCACAGCGGTCAGGCAATAGTCACAAAACATCGCTTTGGATAAGACGTCGATTCCAATATTTTTCGGAGCTCAATTGCAACGATTCGGAGAAGAATAATTCTTCAGTTGCAAACATCGGAAACCTTTTGTCTTCACTCTTTGCCCAGAAGCTCTGAGCAGATCACATGACAAACACATTTCTGCAAGTTGGCGAATGTCGCGGATATTGTGGGCGCCTCTTGAAAGAGGAATTGCGGTGCGAGAATTTTGAAGGTGCCTGGCACATCAAATGGAGGATTTCATTTCTTTGGTACTATTAAAGTTAAGGCATCTTCTTTTCTATATATATATATATATATATATATATATATATATATATATATATATATATATATATATATATATATAGTCATAAATATTAAACCACCATTTCTAATGCAAGAATCCATAAGGAGGGAATTCCTGTGATTAAGATGGTTAGACTAGGACCCAGGGATGGGGTTGCTGACCACTCTACAAGAGGAGAGTTTTTGGGATAGGCTTTTGGAAGAGGTAAATGTCAACTCAGGTACTCGACAGTTAGAACGAGGACATCCAAATGATAGTTAGACTTTATGCCCCCTTGTTATAGAGGTGACTTACAACTCTAATCTTGCCTTAAGCTATTTACTGGTCTTAGAACCCTTCCAGTGTACGAGCTATCCCAGGAAAGAGTCGAGGCCTTCCAGCCTCCGCCAAGCCCTCGCAGATGTGAAAAAAACAAGCAGTCTACAGCTAATCTCCGATGTGCGCAGACGTGGGCTTGGTCTCTCTGGGAAGGAGACAACACTAAATCCTTATCTCTGAAGCCACTGGTATCAAGGAGTAGAAGCACCCCATTCGGTTACAAAGTCTGTGCAATGTGGAAGATAACACAGTATGTTTCTGTGAATTGACTTCTGAGTACCAGTATACTTTCCCTAAGACTAAGAATTCTTATTTCCATTTCCTTTCCTCTCCCCTCCAATTAAGTCTCCTAAGTTCCCGCTACTATGCATTTGTGTGTCGCTTTTCTTTATTATTCTCCCTGTGATTGATTTTGGAGATGGATTGGATTGGATTGGATTACAAAATTTGGGCCAAAGGCCAAGCGCTGGGACCGATGAGGCCTTTCAGCGCTGAAAGGGAAACAGAGATAAGAAAGTCTGAAAAGTGTAACAGGAGGAGAACCTCAAAGCAGTTGCACTATGAAACAATTGTTAGAAGAAGGTGGAAAGTAAGACGGAAGGAAGAGAATAAATATGGAGGTATAGCAAAAGGAATGAAAGGGTTGCAGCTAGGGGCTGAAGGGACACTGCAAAGAATCTTAAGTAATGACTACAGTGCACCGCCTGCGGTACGCTGACGGAACTACCCACTTACGGGGGATTTTGGATATGTAGAACTTTAAAGTACAGCAGCATTGTTATATCTTGAGAGCTAAGGATTTGTGACAACTTGGCTTTCCTTCCTTCCAGGGATGTCTTGGATGGAAGCTGAGTTTTTTTTCGAAATTTGCTCTGTTCTGTTCTCTCTCTTCCTGTTAGAGTGAAAGGCCTCCTCGCTGTTGCTGTCATCAGCCTCAGATGGGGCCTTCTCAGTTACTCCTGAAGTGTTGCTGATGGTGACTGACATGATTTATCGATTTATTATCCCATTCTTCAACACCTCTTTTTATAATGCTTCACGATAATATTTTTCATTTTACCTTCGGTCGTGATATAAAAGTTATAAACATGAAAGTATTCTAGAAAAAAGTTCAACATTGAAGTTCAGGTAAATTACTAAAAATAATCGATATTTCCAAAAACGCTACCGGAGATTCAAGTTCATTATTTGCATCTGGCTGCATCAGCTGTGACTCGATTCACTTCGGTGAAAAAGGTATAAACATTAATTTCATAAGTGATAAAAAAAAATACTAGGTTTTAACGTCGAATCACGAAAAGTATTCTTTTTTTACAGAATACAAGCGCTAGAGGAAAAAGAAGTGTGTCATACACTACTAAAGGGATTCAGAGCCGATGAAACACGGTTTTTCGGCAACACCTTTTTATCAAAACATCGGATAAAAGTGAAAGTTGGCAAGAGTATATTTTATAACCCTACCTAATTTTTATAAGTATTATTTAGTACCTAAGCTCAATAGTTCTGGTACTTATCAGAGTAAAAGTCTGTTTCCTATGCCAGAGCCATCAAAATCGCCGGTAAGGGTTTTGAACATAATAGTGAAGTTAACCTATGACGTCATGAGGCTCCACCCACAGTGGAGAGAAGTTTACACTGGGGACAACGTCTCTTCGCTGTGACTCTGCCCTGACATATAGCCTTCTATTTGCTGCAACAAGAGATGAATGTTGCCAAGTAACTATTACCCATTATAGAAATAATTACCAATTCATGATATAGTAAATCTTGCCACAGGTCTTCTCGCTTGTATGCAAAGTGGCAAGCCATAGAACACATGCAGTTTTGCAAGCACGGGGACAATTCCATATCCTGCTGGCCATTATCGAATTTGTTGAAGCCTACACTGTGTAAGCATATCCATTCACCGCCGACCTGGTGGATGGGCGGAGCCTCATGACGTCATATTATGTTTACGTAACGAATTGGTTTAGGATCCTTGTCTGTGATTTTCTCGGTTCCGGCATCGGCGACTTCATTTTACTCTATAAATATCAAAGCTACCGAACTTAGGTATTAAATAATACTTGCAAAAATTAGGTAGGGTTATAAAATATACAATTGCCAACTTTCACCTTTATCCGATGCTTTGATAAAAAGTTGTTGATGAAAAACCGTGTTTCATCGGGTCTGAATCCCTTAGTAGTCATCCTTTTAAATAAATTACATAAGTGAATGGAGCGGAAATGGTTTATATTTATGTAAAAATCTTTCCAGTTGAAATCATATACTTTCATTACCTGATGAACAGCATCATCTCAGATAAACTGTTTTTCAAAAGGAAGTGAAGAAAAGAGAGGAAATGTATCATTTAGAATTAATGAACCTTCCTGTATTTACTCCTCCAGCTAAGACCGGACAACATCGGAACCTGCGTTTCCAGAGAAATTACTTCCTCGCATTGACAACACCAGTATTGTATATGTTCAAATAATGAAAGAGATGTTACTAATGTGCACAAAGATCCATTCAATAGTGCAATACGTTAGGATAGGGGTAAAGGCCTGTTTAAAGGAAAGGAACATGAAATTAGGGCCAGAGGCCAAGCGCTGGGACCTTATGAGGTTATTCAACGCTGAAACGGAAATTGAGAGAAAAAGTTTTAAGGGTGTAACAGGAGGAGAACCTCGCAGTTGCACTATGAAACAACTGTTAGCAGAGGGTAGAAACTAAGATGGAAGAAAGAGAATAAGAATGGAGGTACAGTAAAAGGAATGAAAGCGGTTGCAGCTAGGGGCCGAAGGGACGCTGCAAAGAACCTCAAGTAAAGCCAACAGTGCATCGTGTGAGGTGCACTGACGGCACTACACCCTACGGGGAAGGCCTCTTTAAACGACGAAGCTGAGAAGAACGTTGCTCACTTGAAAGTGCTCCTTCTCAACGTATCATTAATGACAGCTTTAATGAGTTCATCGAATTGTAAGTCACTCAATACCATTCGGTGAGGAAGAAACAAATTGGGCTTTTAATGGCAATGCACATTCTAAAATGGATTCCTGGGTTTTACACACTGTTCAGCGGCACTATGATATTGACAAGTACCTGTTCATTGTTTGACGAACACTATACTGTGTGACACTATCGTTTTTGTTGTGCTATCTATAATTATTTTCGACGGATATTCGTCCTGTTTTGTATACCTTTAAACATTCTCTGTACATCTGTTAGTAAAACATCTTGAAAAGTTAAACAGGGGGTTGAAACGACAGAGGAATCTACAAGATTTATTGGTTTTCCTTCTCACTGATGTCAATTTCATAATGTTAACATCGTGTAATTGAAGTTAGTATATATATAAATACATTTATATGTATGTGCACCATATATATCTATATAATGCATATGTGTGTGTGTATGTGTTACAAAGACTCAACAGGCTGTCAATATCTGAACTGGCACTAAATGAAAGACCCAAACCCTGGAGTCAGAAAGAGTGGAGGATGAGTTCCTTTTTGCCCGAAGGCTCAGATTCCGAAGCTTTGGAAGGTTCGCCTTTCCTTTCCTCAACAACTGGAGATAATTCTGGAGGCTTTTAAGAGGGCCCTTTTATCTAAAGGAATGCCTGACCTTCCTGAGTTTCTCTTGTCCTCTGTCATTATTGTGTTTGTGGTTTTATTTCTATAAATAGCAGCAAGCTGACAATTCCTGTGTTTTCCATATTTTTCATTTCAGTATTTGTAAAAGACAATGCAGGTTAATATAAAATTTCCCTGGCACATTCGGTAATTTCATTTAAATTCTTAACACATTATTTATCACCATTGTTGGCGCATACCCCTTGTTAAAATTTTCACACGATTACAGTTATTCTTGTCTCATGAAAGTAATTCCATTTAAAAAGAGAAAAGATGAAGTCTTCTTGCATAGAGAGAGAGAAAAAAAACAAGGGCTTGGAACTAAATAAATGACGAAGCGGTCAGGCGAAATACTAAAAAAAGACAAAGTCAGAAGCAAAAGGCAGCAAAAGCGCCGTACGCGATGCTAAACAAAAAGCCGTTGCAATAATGTTTGCAGGCGACAGGAGACCAGCAAAAGAGTGTGATTGTGAGTGGGAAGTGCATAACAAATATTGGATTAGAATGAATTGAGAACGCTGGGGAGTTTCCATCCACAATGGAAACAGGGTCTCGGTTCTGCCGGGATGTTTCCAGAGGGATTTACAAAGGCTCTTTTGTGGACATTGTTCATGCACAAGCGAATGAGACAAGGCCGCTCCCGACGTCCCTGAATCTCATTAGAAACCAATAATAAAGCTTCGGTATTCAAAGCGCTCGAGCGCAAAGGTATATTTGAATGCCTTGAGTCGATTTGGGTTAATTGCTCAAAGCGACTGACGATAGTCGTAAATTAAATTAACAGGTAAAACCTGACATGTCTCACATTGGTCATCTTAAATAAAAGTGATTATGTAGGAAAGGTAAACGCCTTTTGAGTGATAGAAATTTGATTAAAAGTTTTTTTTTGTGAATTTACCAACTTGATCGACTATACTGTATGCACGGACTTGTAAAAACACACCGGGCAAATATTCCCCCCGGGCCAGTAACTGTCTTCATTGGTTCTCCTCCTCACAGGTTATCAAAAGACCTTCTCGAGATTCAACCTGCAGAGCGGACGATGTCGGTGGATATCTCCTTTCATGATGGAGCGCCTCACAGTCAGCGGTATAATGAACGAGGCACAACAGGAAGACCAACTATTTATATAAAAACAAGAATGTCAATGGAAGCGTATTCGGCGAAAGCCTGAGAAGGAAGACCGATGAGAAAATACCTGAACAGAAATATAGAATTTAGGCCAACGGCCAAGCGCTGGGACCTATGAGGTCATTCAGCGCTGGAAGAGAAATTGACAGAACCAAAGTTTGAAAGGTGTAACAAGACGTAAACCTCAAAGCAGTTGCACTATGAAATAATTGTTGTGGGGAGGGACGTCAGATGGAAGAAAAAGAATGTGAACAGAGGTACAGTAAAAGGAATGAAAGAGGTTGTAGCTAGGCACCGAAGGGACGCTGCAAAGAACCTTAATTAATGCCTACAGTGCACCACATGAGGTGCACTGACGGCACTGCCCCTCTACGAGGAGTGGACTGGTAGGTAGAAGTCTGGGAGCGAACTCGGATCCCAGCAGCAATCGTCAGTCAAGCGCTGCACCTTTCAGCCAAGGCGACCTTTGACCCTCTGTGGCCCTTTCAGGGGATTCTAACTCTACCTAACCTGAGCGGGATTTGACATCGGGACCAGGCAATGGAAGAAGCTCTGGTGATACCACTTGGCTTTGTCGAGATTTCGCTACATTTTCCTATTTCTCATACTACATCATACTAATTATGAAAAACATGAAGAACAAAACAATTTCCTTGTCTCTATTATACGCTTAGTCTTCGTTTTTCAGTGTTTAAATATTTTTATCTTTTTTGTTTATACATCAATATGTTATAAGCACCACCTCCGTTATTTAAAAGGTTTAAATATTTTTCTCCACGATAAAAACTAATACAGTAAAATAAATGCACGACATAGTTGAGTAAAATGACAATAGATAATATTTCATATTGCTTGAGTTCTCTCCCTATTCAGAATGACCTAATCACATTATCCGCATCACATTACTCATGATACGGATTGTTGTTCCCTTCATAATTTGTTTGTTCCAGTTGTTCTCTCATAAATCTAGTCTCCACCATATTGGATGTTGGGAAACGAGTAGCCACTGATGCAAACTGTTAAGAGAACACCAAGTCAAACGACAAGCAGTCTGTATGTAGTAGATTACAGTTATCTTTATATCATGATCTCGTTAAACGTTACACTTTTTTTGTGAAGAGACGAATTTATCTCCAAACATCCATCTCCCGACGGAAGCCAGATAAATTCTCTCGAAATTCCTGTCATGTACAGAGGCAAACTGAATATTCTGGAGGCACTTGTAACTACAAATGGATTAACACTGACGTCTCTCCCTTTCACGCAAAGGTTTCGCTCCCAAAATGGTTTGGTGAAGGCCAAATGTTCCACCATATCTACCAGAGAGAAATATGGGGTCAATAGCTATTGACAGACGACAACTCGACCTTTTTCATTTTGTCATATGAACGTCATTGCTTCACTGGCTTGCATTGTTCGTAGGTATTTACACTGTCCTTTATACTGGAATACTGTAGAAGTATTTTTCAGAATACTTATTTAAGAAGGGTGTATACATATAAGGGCCTAATTTTTTCAACACTAAGCCGTTTCCCCCACCAAAGAACCTCCAGAGATAAAATAAGAAAATGGTTACTTCCACGATCATAAATTAACCACTGAATCATGGATGAGCCGCCTATGAAGAAAAATTCCATCTCTACTCACTTCATATGCTACAAAATTTCCCAATCAGTAGGACGTCAAACCCCTTCACACACGCACAGCCATTCACTTCCATCTTACATGAACACTTACGCTTCTTTGTTGTTAAGACCCCTCTTTTCCAAAACCTCTTACACTCCATTTATCCAGTACTTTCCAGGCCTTCCTCTTTTTTTTTTTTTAAACACTTCCAGCTGACGTACCAGTATAACAACCTCAAAATCTTCCCACTTGACCAGACCATCTAAAAACAATCGAATTAATGTTTTCTCCTAAGCCGACCTCTTCATCACCTGCTCGTTTCTTCTTATTTTTCGCTTTTACGATTTTTCTTAAAACACTTCTTCTACTCACAAACTCTTTCCCAACAGCCCCAGTCTTTTTCGTTTCTTTTAATTCAGCAATTAAGCTTCACTTCCTGGAAAAGTTTTTCGTTTCTCTTAATTCAACAGTTAAGCTTCGCTTCCTGAAAACTTATCTGGCTCAACAATCCCTTTATCCAACTCACTCTACATCGGAAATATACAGGATGGGAATTATAATACTTGGTAATTAAACGAAATTTTTAGCTTAATGTTCGTGAATAAAAAAAAAAAAGTCACGGTGTATGTGATTTAGAATTCAGATGTAATTATATATGCATATATATATATATATATATATATATATATATATATATATATATATATAGCACAAACATATGTATTATTTGAGCTAAGTTGACGCCAATAAATATTATGGAGGAAAGGTAGGAAGGAAATCCGGGAGGGGGAGGGTTAAAAGAAAGCCTTCAGCACCTCTAGATCCTTAAGGCTAATGCAGTGTCATGCAAAGAGAAAGAGAGATGGAGGTTCGATTTTGAAAATTATTTTATGATCAATTACTGACTTACTGAAAATAAGACTAGGGAACAAATGTTGATGCAAACACGCCATACAGAATGCTCCCTCTTCCTGGTCCCCGCTGAAACAATCAGAAAATGATAACAGAATTCACGAGGTCGATGCTCTGATAATCTACGTTTTCGGAATTAAAACAATCATTAAGGTAATCTATAAAATATGTACATACATACACTCTCTTCTGATTTCCCCTTTCTCTCCCCCCCCCCGCCCCCATCTATGCAACATCAACAGAACATGGCACAAGGCAAGGTTACGTTTTCTGCCTCCTACATCTGTTTAAAGTACTTGGATGGAACATTTTGCATTTCGTTTTTTTGCCCTAAAGCAACAAATTTCTGTTGTTCCTGAATAAGTAAAACAGAGAACACAAGTTACACAAAACTGAAGATCAGTATTAAGAAATAGACCCACTTCCATTAAGTCTCCCTTCATGCCTCCAAGGGACTTCAGCCATAAAGTGGTCTAAAAATCGTCCTGGCGTTTTGTGATTATTCCATTTACAATTCTGCTATATTTGTGCAGCAAACAAAGCTTTTACCAAGAAGCGTTACAGCCAAACAAATTGTCAATGTGGGTCCTGGACGATGATATCTGGAAATGACTCTTGACTCGCTTTCACCTGCGTCCGGAATAACGCTGACGTTCTGACACGTTTGGAAATGATCGAATTTCGAAATCCTTTTCCAAAACGAAGGGAAGGGAAATCTCACTCATTTCGACGTCAAAAGACCAAGAGAAAGTCAGCTGAAATATTATTCTGGAAAATATAATTCTGCATAAAAGTTGCGACTTAGTTATCTTATAGTCATACAAATTATTTCTTATTTATACAAAAAAGCACAAACATCCAGACGCACATACAGAAGCAGTTACATGCTCCAAGATATATGAAATTGCAGATATAAAAGTCGCTACTCGGACATGTTGAGAAACTGATGGAATACTCTCATGGACCGATGGCAAACACGGGTGGGAGAGGCAATAAATAGTTCCTCTGTGTATGGGACTGATAGAGCAGACTAAAAGAATTATAAGGGGAAAAAATAACTTAATCTACCATGTTTATGGTAAGATTTTAATTGAAAAATAAACATGACAAAAGAACTGGTATAAGAACAACATGACAAAAGAACTGGTATAAGAACAACAGTGCGTTTTTAGGAAAAGAGTGAGTGGATCAATAGCTATGAAACAGTTTTGTGAGAAGCTTCCAAGGGGAAAACCTGTACTTAGCTTTGTAGTGACAAACGTATCCAACAGGTGTGGAGAATTCGAGAAGCTCAGAAGGAATTCTGGTTACTACAATTGCATACGTATCTGGTACAACGTGACCAGCAGATACTATAAAAGTATTTCAACGTAAAGCAGCAAAGAAAACGATGTCCCACTTGGCTACGCTGGTGTGGATGAGTCTATTCCAGCTCTAACAAATGTATCTGAATTCGACAGGTCTATGGAAGCATGAGCGGGGATGGACTTACTCATTTAGCGGTCAGGTCGGAACGTGACCTCGTTCTGATACTCCAGATGCGAGTTCGAATCCTGCTACCGGACATCAGAATCACTTCATATTCTTGCATTTGGATCTAAGGCTCTGTAGTAACAAGCACATCCAAAACGTGGGAAGAATTCGAGAGGTTGACAGGGCATATGGTTATTAACCCTTAAGGGACGGCATAATTTATCAATGTGCAGCGCCCCAGACCGGGGAAACTTTGAGGTCGGCAAAATAAAAATAAAAAATCACATCAATAGAAAGAGAATGACACGTACATTCACACTGTATAAATAAAAAAATTCTACAAAATTTTCCCTACCTTCTGCGAGAAGTTGAAAATGACTATTTACAACCCCTTGTGGGGCCTCATTTACAAGACAATCGTAAATTTTACCAACTTATGTTTTTTTCTAATAAATAAGTTTTTTGGATTTTGTAAAATTATTATTACTGCTCACACAATATCAAAACAAATAAGAAATAATAGCAGTAACAAATTTTTTGCATATTTGTTGTAAAATATTCACGGAAGTTTACGAGAAGGAAGATTCAGTAACTTTTTTACTTTTACATGCTTTTTCTAATATTTCTTTGCAATTTCCTTTGTAAAATGACATTTACAACCGACATACTATCGAAAAAGACAAAAACAAAAAACAACAGCAACCCCTTCGTATATTTACAAGCAAATTTACAAAAGACTCACGTGAGAGAGAGATGCAGTACCTTCCCCCTTGAAGTCATAAGCATGGCTGATACTGGCCCAACTCTCACGTCTGTATAAAACTTGCCATTAGTGAATTTATAGCTTATAAAAGTATTGGCACCTTTGTTTCGAATCATTATTACCATAACAGTGGTGCGTAATTCTGCTTCACACTGAAGCTCAGTCCGTCCACCTCTCCAAACCTGTTTTACTTCACACCGAAGCTCAATCCGTCCACTAAGGGTTTAAATTATATACCTAATTGGTAAAGAATGACCGGTAGATTCTATATGTATGTGTGTGTGTGTGCGACGCGCGCGCACGTCTGTTTGGTTAAATTTCCCGAGTTAAATTATTGATGAAGTCGAGAGGAGCGCCAGAAGAGCAAGCTTCCGTCTTCAGCATCATTTGCAGAAACAAAGAAATAAATGACGGAACGTCTTTATAAATTCGTCTCTCTGACCTGAGGATGAGGTCAGTTGACTTCACTTAGCCTTTGGGTCTGCTGAATTGATCCAATCCTTCCTTAATGGGCAACTGGATTAGGTTGATATACAGGGATGAGATTAAAAAGTCATCTGATTCGTCTATGGACACGGATTGGATTATCAAATTTAGGCCAAGCGCTGGGACCTAGAGCTCATTCAGTGCTGAAAGGAAGCTAAAAGATAGGGTGGTTTGAAAGGTGTAACAGGAGGAAAACCTCGCACTTGCACTACGAAACAATTGTCATGAGAGGATGGATAGCAGGATGGAAAAAAGATATGAATGGAGGTGCAGTAAAAGGACTGAAAGGGGTTGCAGCTAGGGGCCGAACGGACACTCTGAAGAACCTTAAGTAATGCCTACAGAGCAGCACGTGAGGTACATTGACGGCACTACCCACCTACGGGGGATTTTGGACATGTAGTAAAGTAGCAGTGTTATATCTCAAGATATATGGATTTATGACAACTTGGCTTTCCTTCCTTCCAGGGATGTCTTGGATGGAAGTTGAGTCTTAGTTGGAAATTTGCTCTGTTCGGTTCTCTCTCTTCCTGTTCAAGTGAAAGACCTCCTCGCTGTTGCTGTCATCAGCCTCAGATGGGGGCTTTCTCAGTTACTCCTGAAGTGCTGGCTGATGGTGACTGGCATGATTTATTGACTGGCTACCGCATTCTTCAACACGGTTATTAATAATACTTATCGAAAATTATTAGATTTACCTTCGGTTGTGATATAAGTTTTAACCATGAAGTTATTCTAGGAAAACTTCCAGACTGAAGTTGAGATAAATTACTAAAAATATTCGATATTTGCAAAAACGTTTCCGGAGATTTAAGTTCACTATCTGCATCCGGCTGCATAAGCTGTGACTCGATTCACTTTGGTGGAAAAGGTATGGATATTAATTTAATAGGTAAGAAAAAAATCCTAGGTTTTAACGTCGAATCACAAAAATTATTCTTTTTATAGAATACAAGCGCTAGAGGAAAAAGAAGTTGTGTCATACACTAGTCATCCTTTGAAATACATTACAAGCGTGAATGGAGTGGAAAAGAATTTTATTGACATAAATCTTTCCAGTTTAAATCATATACTTTCATTCCCTGATGAACAGCATCATCTCTGATAACCCGGTTTTCAAAAAGAAATGAAAAAAATGAGAGGAAATGTTTAATTTGGAATTTCTGTTCATTCCAGTATTGATGGTTACTCTTCCAGCTAAGACCGGACAACATCGGAACTGGCGTTTCCGGAGAAATAACTTCTTCGTATTGACAATCTTCCCAGAACTTCCTCAGACAACCAAATGCAGAAAGTCAATATTGACGACGCCTTTAGGGAGGATCTCAATGGCTGCTGTTCACCAAGTAACACCGCATTACATATTGACAGGAAGCAGTTCCGTAAATCACTTCTCCCCAAGATGGTCATGTGACTGCATACCAGATGGCCCAGAATTTATTTTATTTCGTTCGTATACAACCCGGTCTTGTAAGTATTAAGATATCCTTTTATTCCTTGTTTTATCAAAACGTACGTAAATATATGCATATCTATATCTCCAAGGTCCCGGCGATATGTTTAAAATGAGACATTATTCTTCATAAAATATGCAATAAAAACTATATTGTCTATAAGATACAAATTTTACAGTCTTGGAAGACTGCTTTATAATTTATGAATTAACCTCATATTTTAAAAATCCTTGAAACTCATTACGAACGGCATAGGAACTATCACACAGCAAAATAAATTCTACAAAATCTGTAACAAAGACATTCATTTAAGCGTTCATCCTTAGTTCTCAATTACCATCATTCTTAGTTCTCAATTACCAAGTCATGACGTAGTTTAGTAAAATTTCTATTTTTGGGTCTGATTCCTGTTGTTACATGAAATGTTACAAGGTAGCTACCATAATGAATTTTGCCATAAAATGACCTACAACGGTCAATTCCAATGAGTAAGCTGGTCTAAAATAATGATAACAGGTGTCATAAATACCAGGGTTAAATTTAGATAAAAAACCGATAATTACTCTCCAGTAAACAAAACCGTTCCTCTCTCTAACTACCCTCTAAAAATGAGCGCAGCTGAAACCTCTGGGTGTGATGAGCTGAAAAGGCGATAGGTGAGGTCAGAGCTAATCAAGCATCCTTAATTTCATGGCAACCCACCTGGTGTAACATCAGAAAGAGATAAATTGAAAATGTTCATTCATTAAAGAATGCTATTCGATATAGCATTAATGTAATAGGATTCTCTGGTGGAAGGGATTAAATTTTCTTGGCCGTTGGATGTTGCAAAAGCGTTGGGGTATCGGTGGCTTATGCAAACGGAATTAATTTCTGTCAATATAATAGAAATATCCCCAAGTCCTGACCCTCCAAGAATCCAACGTCCCCCCCCCCCTCCCTCTTGCATTGGTTTTGTCTTTCACCTGTCATCGCTAACATGTAGTAAATATAGATAGTATGCATCAGACTGACTGATTGATACAGACATTATATTTGCGATCTATGAAATCAGGTTTAAAATATTCTTTATGTGATGTGATATCAAGAGTAATTTTCATAAGCATAAGTACGCGACTTTATACTATAGTGTTTACTCTACTAATGAATTTAGAAAGGCAATATTTCA
The DNA here is from genome assembly GCA_039081455.1 of Macrobrachium rosenbergii. Classification (NCBI taxonomy): domain Eukaryota; kingdom Metazoa; phylum Arthropoda; class Malacostraca; order Decapoda; family Palaemonidae; genus Macrobrachium; species Macrobrachium rosenbergii. The sequence continues at coordinate 2,109,663 of JANJGK010000042.1, forward strand.
AAGTAATTTATCCGAATGTTCATATTTACTCGGCATTTATTTTTCACCATTCGTTTCGGGTTCCCAGATATTCATGGACGAAAAGTGAACAAAACTCTATGCTGTGCATTCAGCCAGCAAATGGCCTATTCACAAGGTGACAAAATAGTCAATGGAAAATTGATCAAATCCCCTAGACAGAGAAACTTGACCTTCAAATGTCCAACAGAAAAGGTTTACACAAATTTCAGTGGAAAAGATTCAGTTTCCCTTCGCTGCAAACTTATCCAACAAGTGGCCTACAAACATGGTAACAAAACTGACAATTGAATCAGATCAGTTCCCCAAATTGGAACAATTAATCTGCAAGCCTACTGCGTCCACGGGAAAACCATCAGTGGAAAAAGGGATCAAATCACCTACATTGGGACACGTAACCAACATCTGTCCTTCAAACAAGGTGACAACAAAGTATATGGAAAATGTTTCGGCCCCCAGACTGGTGTACTTACCCAATGAGTGGTCTGCAGACAAGGTGGCAAAATAGTCAATAAAAAATTGCCGGGGTTCCCCAAGCACTGTGTGCATGGCCATTCATCCCTTCGGTATAGCGAACTACTCCCGTGAGAGAGCTGATTTGGTAATGTCCAACATTTTCTGGATTTGGATTTCCTTTTTTGCATCTTATTTAGGTGCCTTGCAAGATATTCATAACTGACAGAGGTGTCCTTCTTGGTAAGCATTTTCATGTTCTGTCCCTCCAAGTAGTCTGACTTTTCTTTGTCCTTCATACCTTTGTGTGCAATTACGCGTTCCCCATCCCCCCCCCCCCAAATAAAATCAATTATGTATTACGACTCTATCAAAAACAGCCATTAAAAGCCCCAGCAGTCAATTCCAAATATCTCAGTGATAGTAGAAGCTATTTTTCTGGAATTGCAGATAATCTATGAATGCTATCTGTGAAATCACTTCATAGACACTAGACAAGGGGTAGGTACTGGTTACTGCACGACCATCTAAGGTTGATGTTGGTAAGGGAAAAAAAGGGGAGGGGGATAGAAAATGACCAGCTAGGCCTCGAAGAGACCAACTCCGTTTAGGATTATAGTCTCAAATGCCTTTAAAACTGGAAGCAGAATTCATCTTGTTAAATTGGATATTTCATTTCACTGAAATCACTTATGAGCACAATACTTATGATCGTTAAACTTTATGACTAAATTTACTAAAAATTACTTTTAAAACATCGCCCCAAAGGTAGGTAGCTTAAAATAAAATATTATATTATCGACAGTGCATTATCTGTATCATTTAAGAAAATATCCTTGCAAAAATATGCCGTCCTCATTGAATCATGTAGCACAGAGATGCACAAAAGCCTCAGAAAGGCAAGATTTACCAAAGCGACTTTCCACAAAGGCAAGTAAGTAAGTAAGTAAGTCAGTCTCCTCCTCTGCCTTCCAGGAAACGAGGTTAAAAAGGCCGAGTGCATCCTTGGCGAAAAAAACGGGGCAAATGAAATAATAATCTCCCTCCAAGACTCTCTGCTGTCAGGGAACATTTGAGGCCTCTGTCGTTCTTATTCTGTTGCAGAGGCTTTCAGGGAATCTGGAAGCTCTGGGGTGGAAGTGACTTCGCTTTTGGGCCAATTTTATTCTCTTTTCCACATAATCAAGAAACGAACAAGGATTTTAGCTCTCCATTTTCTCTTGCAATACTCTGACTTTAGATGACTTTGATCTAGGCAGGATCGAATAAATTTAGTATCTGATTTTCCGTACATTAAAATATTACAAGTCAAAACGAACGTATAATCATCATAGGTTGATAAAAAACTTATATGACGGATATTAAACTTTTAAACATTTTTATCTATGGTCTTCTATTATTCCTCGGTCTCTCCATGCACATATTTATTGCTACTGAACATCCTATTTATTGATATATATATATATATATATATATATATATATATATATATATATATATATATATATATATATATATATATACACACACATATACACACATATATACACACACGTGACATTTTTTTTATTAACAAAGAATATCCATTTCAGTATCCCTGGGAAACAACTTCCACTCAGGGGGAATTACGACTGGTAGGGGTTTCGTCGCCGGCGGAGTTGAATGATAGACGAGGAGACCATTTGCAAGCACACAGGAGGATTTACAGGGTAGCCAAGAAGACAACGAGAAGGGAAAGAAGACGTAATAAAAACAGAGGGGAGGAGATGAAAAGGAACTTTAGAGAAAATAAAAGCATTTCACACAGACTTAAATGCAAAGATTAAGATTAACTGATAAATTTATAATACGCCACTGCCCACCAGTCAACCCAACTATAAATAGGTACCAACATCTGCTTGTGTCAAAGAAGAGGGTACAAGGCTAGCAGCCTCACACTCAAGACTATCTGGTAAACCAGAAAGCTGTACTTTTCTGAAAGCTGCACCTTAAACGTCACACTTTCACAGCTCAGAAACATTATATTGAGTATCTGTGTACATTATACCTGATTAAGGAAACACCTCTACTGTACTTTGATTTTGTTTCACCCTGTACAAAATGTCTGACAAAGGATCTGAAACGCTGCTGCAGATGCTGTTCTCAAATGTAATGAATAAATTAACAGAATGTATAACTGAGCTTCCCAAGATCAGCTTTTCATATTGGAAAGAGTGCTCTCTTGTTATCCAACAAAGACAATCCTTAATCCTTGAAGATATTTCATTTCTTTACTTATATATTACACTCAACATTAATGCGAAATGAGTACTGTAGACATGTTCCCCTCTTGACTAAAGCTTATAAATTAAAAGAATGCTTGGCTAACTATTCATGCAAAATTGATACCTGGTTAATTTCATGTGACTTTGCTTATGAGTTCCTAGATGAATTACTCCTTTACTTAAATATATATGAAAGCTTATTCCCATTTCTTTGTGAAAGTAATAGTAGCTGAATAACAGGAGAATGTAAACTGCAATAATGGTTCTGTGAAATTGGTACAGCAATCACTGGGTAAAGTTTCTAACTGAAAAGTGTTCCGGCTTCATATTGGAATATTATGTAATAGGTTGCGAGCCAAAAAGCACAATGTTTTCATCAGCACAGGATACGAGTCACTCATCAGTTCTCAGGTTCTGCTGTTTTCAGTGAAAGGAAATTATGCTTCACATGATGAAGGGCTTCGGTGTTCCCGAAAAATAATAAGAGGAAAAGGTCGTTTTTTAATTAACTGTCTGCCACATGGTACATATTAGCTATTGTGATGCGGTAATCCTCTGTGTATTATTCAAGCCTTTTCAAGCCTACAATTTCCATACATGTGCACACAAACGGTTCAGTAATCATGAGAGTATGAATGTAGCAGTGAGCATTGTCTTGTATTTTCTCGTCCGCCTCTTTTTTTAGGAGAAAAGCTTTGAATGTTGAAAAATGTTTGGACGTGTTATTGATAGCCACACTGATACCTTAACTTCTCGATTTTCCTATGAGAAACGACTGAAGAAGCCACTTTCATGCTAGTAAGATTGACGTTCCCTTTCAGACAACTATTCCCAGCTGATACTATTACATACTGTTCTCCCCTTGGTTGGGCGAAGGACATGTTCAAACCATCTCCCATTCTTCAGTACCTCATCTATATCGGGCACTTCCGCCATTTCCCTTATGGTATTATTTCTATATTTCTAAAAACTGCCCTAGTATCTGACAACTAATATTTTTCTTAAAGCTTTATTCACAAATCAGCTAGATATTTAGACAGTTTTATGAGTGTATACAAATATAAACTGTGCTTGACTAACAAACATACATCTTACTTTTGTACACAGTTTGTCTATCTAATTTCCAAATCTGACTCAGGCTGCCCGTTTTGTCTTTTGTGTCCTCAACAAATTCCAACTAAAGAGAACCTGTACTGGATACTGTTCCTAAATATTTGAGTCTCAGTTCTATTTCTTCCTTTTGTGCACTTTCCCTCATTTTTTTTATATAAAATTTACCTTAATTCCCATCTCTCTAGATGCATGATAAAAGTGTATTAAGCTGGCCTTGCAAATCTTGTGATGTTTCCCTGATTAAATCAGCTTCATCTGCATATTCTGGCTGTCATCTTTCTAGCGTCTGCTCCACTCTGAACTTGCTCTTCCTTTTCCAACTACATTTTCACGGTTAACTTTAATTAGTTTTCCATATTTAACGTGAATGCGGAGAACTCTGCAAAGGCTCTCAATGGGAATAACATCTTTTCATCGGTGATGTACTTGAGAAGCTGAATGATTTCGAACACTTTTGTCCTGTACAATTTCACTGTACAACAAAACCACCCAATTCTTCATCAAATGAAGAACGATGACTTATAGCATACAAAAATAACCTTTGCAATATTTTTAAGACTGTTATTAAAAAGGGATCCTTGGTTCACAGTGAATCATTTCTGAATTCTCGTGATAAATCCGTAGACCAATTTAGAATCATTCTCGTACTACCATGTTGAATCTGCTTCCCATACATGTCTCTCTCTCTCTCTCTCTCTCTCTCTCTCTCTCTCTCTCTCTCTCTCTCTCTCTCTCTCTCTCTCTCTCTCTCCTGCAAACCTGTTTCTGTTTTCATCTTAACATTCTCTAATGCAGTTTACATAAGTCTTTTTTTTTTTTTTTTTTTTTTGCTTTCGCCCTTTCTTCCGATACCTAAGGAATAAGCATAACGATATTTGAAACTATTTGGCTTACGTGATTACGACATATTTCTATTTCTAAGCTTGCAAAGTCACAACAGCTGCAAAAATCGTCAAAATGGTGATATGCATTTCTCTCTAAATATAAAAATTTCTAACAAACTTTAATATAATTTCGCTGGCCAGCCAATTTCCAATCACATATCACATCAAAACCTTTAAATGCATAACGTGTAAAATCAGTAAGTGAAGCTGTATATTCCATCTAACGGCTTTTATTGCACTGAGCTGGACAACTAATCTGAAAAGGTGTTTTTGGAAATTCATGAAACTGTGAATAATGAAAAGTACTTCAGATAACTGAGGCCAACAATCACGGGATTCAACTGAAGGTTTTACAATGTTTTTGTGTTTAGGAACCAAGACCTTTGAGACAGTTGAAACATTTTCTTACATAGATAAGTTAACTGACAGTCAAACATAATTAATTTCAAACCATTTTCTGCTAGCAGAGTCAGAGGGCAACTGTATGAAGAATAAAACGCTTGAACGTAACTTACAATAATCGTCTATGAAAAAGACTCGAAAAACCTTCAGAAAAATGTCAGGGCTCAATTTTGTCATTTTATTACTAAGGCCTTCACTGAATGGAGAACAAATAGAAATGGACGTCTGGCAGCTAAAAATAAATCAACTGCTGACGGTGCAAACTAAGATCTTAAAGGAATAAAGGCTGGTGACGTCAAGCAGCAGAACAACGCCAAAGTGAAGATTTGGAAAAAGATTAAGCAGCTGATATACTGATTCATTTAATAATAATCAGTTCCAGTATCTCTGATGAGTAGTGACCTTAATGTAAATTTGTAGTCACACCCACACCCACACCCACACCCACACACACCCACACACCTGTGTGTGTGTGTGTGTGTGTATGTGTTTATATACAAACACGAATGCATATGCAAATATATACACATACATATATAGGGAAAATGAATTAAGGCGTACCAGCAAAGTGTGTTTTAAAACCTTAAAAGAAATAAAGATAATGCGATGGAAAATTGAATAAATACGAAAAGTCAGAATACATCGAGTAGTCTTATTCCCAATAAAGAATATCATACAAACTTGAGGAGGTGATTGGTCTCCACCGCCTTCCTTTCCCGAGTTGTTCTGCCCTTCCCTCTGTTCCCTCTTCACAACACCTTCATGGCATTCCCTCTCCACAACACCTTCATGGCATTCCCTCTTCACAACACCTTCATGGCATTCCCTCTTCACAACACCTTCATGGCATTCCCTCTTCACAACACCTTCATGGCATTCCCTCTTCACAACACCTTCATGGCATTCCCTCTTCACAACACCTTCATGGCATTCCCTCTTCACAACACCTTCATGGCATTCCCTCTTCACAACACCTTCATAGCATTCCCTCTCCACAACACCTTCATGGCATTCCCTCTTCACAACACCTTCATGGCATTCCCTCTTCACAACACTTCATGGCATTCCCTCTTCACAACGCTTCATGGCATTCCCTCTTCACAATACCTTCATGACATTCCCTCTTCACAATACTTCATGGCATTCCCTCTTCACAACACTTCATGGCATTCCCTCTTCACAACACCTTCATGGCATTCCCTCTTCACAACACCTTCATGGCAAAGATGAGATGTTGGCCAAATAAAAAGACGAATAGATAATGCTGTGAAGCACCGATGGCAATATGTATCGCCTTTCGCAGGTTATAAACATCCTTATGCTGCTGATCATACAAAAACACACCCTTACACTTTGGGCAGAGAGAGAGAGAGAGAGAGAGAGAGAGAGAGAGAGAGAGAGAGAGAGAGAGAGAGAGAGAGAGCGAGCATAAGACAGTCATTATCTAAATTCATATCCAATTTTAATGTAAGGATATATATCCAAGTGTTATAGCCTCAATCTTAAGTGATTCTCTCTCTCTCTCTCTCTCTCTCTCTCTCTCTCTCTCTCTCTCTCTCTCTCTCTCTCTCTCTCTCTAACTGCAATTTTTCAACGTTCGTTACTCGATAAATTTATTTTCTCCTAAGTTAGCATCGAATACTTTATCTATCCCTGGAATCTTGTTAAGAAGACAACGCATCAGGAAGGTAAGAAAAACGGTCTGTTTTGCATCTCGCTTCGCAAAGAATTTCAATTAATTGAGTAACAAAGGATCTCAAGTTGTTTGAAAGATCAGAGTGGGCGCTTTTTCACGAACAAGATGAAATACGAGTAAATACACTACTTAACGATGAAGCCAAAGATACAACAAAGCAGAAGGACGTTATTGTCCATTAATACAAAAACCGAGCTGAAATATGAATAGAACAGAAGCCTTGTAATTACAAACGAAACAAATCACCGGGAGTGCACTAGATGACAGATACTGAAACTGGACCTATACCATTACTTTGACTAGTGAAAGTTAAACTTAGAAATTAGAACCAAAGACTCAGTTTTTCACTGGGAGGTCAAATGATATTTGAAAAGTTTTATTTCAAAAGTTATTGGAGGCTATATTGGCAGAAATTTTTCAGAGCGTGGCGCAAGGACAGTGTTTCCTTACACTGTGAGAAAGTCTTTTTTATACAGTACGGAAATACTTTTTTTTTTTTTTGTTACTAAAGAGATGAGTTTGAAAGAACGTAAGATTAGTTCCTTCGGATGTCACATAGTTGGTATACTCAGGCTGACTTTTGCTATGTATACCACTCATTATTGCCGCATGAGAATCTATGCACGAGACTAAATAACATATAAGACTTTTACAGTAGGAAGTATGATAAAGTGCAAATTCGTGATAACCAGCATTTTTCTTGATAAACAATTCTGAAGTCTTTTCTACGATGATAGCCTAATTCACTCACTAAAGCTTGATAACAGGTGGTTAGTGACAGGTGAGGGACAGGTTGGGGGAAACACCAGCCCATTCTATAAAGTGCTCCACACTTTCCTTCAGTAACAGAGAGAAATGAGATCTTGGTTACAGGTGACATCACAGTTAAAGACTTCAGGTTTGTATATCTAGGGAATATGCAAATTACAGTCAGTTGTTCGTGCAAGAATAAAACCTTTTCTCTGCCACAGAGGAGCTTGGGCAGCTACACATGTTGAGCAACCTCCACAGGCCCTATGGAGAAGTTTCCAAGCACTTACAGGTAGGAAGAGGTAAAATTGTTCTAGCTTTGCCAAACACCTGCCCTCAGTACTTGTGACACCAAGAAGTTCCTCCTGAATGCTGGGGACAGCACAGTGTCATTGACTCCATGAGCCCTCATACAAAACATAAAACTATCATACACTAAACAATTCATTTACCCTACCAGAGTAAGATGATGTTCTTGGACACCTCCTTCTGTAACTTCTGTACCTACAATGGACTGAACTTGCTGAATGGCTGAGCAGTAGCCTTTACAACAGAAACAGAGAGGAACTTGTCTCAGCAGAAGTAAATTAGAGACTCTGCAATCTCCTGAAGAGTGGCTCTAACTAGATAAATGCCCTTTTGAAAACACCAACCATTAGTTAGTCAACTTTGCCTGAGACATCTGCTGCAGACTTCCTGACAATACCTGACACCTCCTCCACAGCCCTGCACAAAATGAGATGCTGGATAGTTTCCTGCTGCAAAGTGCAAGTGACTCCACGGCTTGCTGGAACCTTAGAAGATGTGGCTGCCAAAGCAACATGGGTGACAGGAGTAGTTCTCATAGCATCTTGGTAAGAAGGCCCAGCAGGCCATTGGCCACTCACCATGTGGCCAATGAGGAGCCACCAACAACATCCTGAAACAGGTTAATCACTCAGTGGATGAGGCTGAGCAGAAGTAAGTCATACACATTATGGTTATCCCCAAGGTTGCTGGAAGATATCAGTAGCAGCCCAGGTTCCAGCACTGGAAGACAGAACATAGGAGCTTCTTGGTTTCATTGCATGGTGTACAAATCAGTCACCAGGGGTCCCAAAACCTTAACAGCCTTTCTGGTACACAAAGGTGTAGGGACCACTAGAAAGAGAAATTGTAAGGACGCGAGATTTTGACCTTATTTCAGACTCAGCAATATAATAACTGTGAGGGCCAAAGCCATCTACCTGCACATAAATCCCTCATATGAGAAAATGATGAAGTTTACGGAACGCTGCCTGAATGACAGGTCCAAAGGTAATTAACCTTTCCTGTGTGTTACTCTGGTTGATTTCGGAGGGCGTTTAATGTCAGCACCTGATCATTTGAGCAAATTTTGAATATTTTTGCATTTCGTTTTTATTATCCGTCACATTTCACACTTGATGATTGTAATAGATTAATATATGTTGGGTTTCTTTTTCCGTATTGAACGTATGAGGGGAAGTGTCTGATACCTGCTACCATATCCCCCCCCACAACCCCCCCCCCCCTCTCTCTCTCTCTCTCTCTCTCTCTCTCTCTCTCTCTCTCTCTCTCTCTCTCTCTCTCTCTGTCAGTGTGTTGAATGGTCACGGAGATATTGACAGATGAGATTTTGTTTCCCGGTTTTATTACTTTCCCGTTTCATTTCTTTACCTTTTTGCTTCAGTTTCACCGTTTATATTTTACTGTTTCTGGGCTGGACACTGAAAGGGTGACATAGTGCAGTATGCAATGCGTTGCAGATCTTGCAAGGTGCTTTGGTGTTAGTGTTGCTCTTCGGTGTCTTGAACGTAGTCGGTCATACCGTTTCTCGTAACTCTGAGAATCTTGAATTTAATTCCAAATCAGTCTGGGGCTGAAGTTGATTTTCTTACTTGATCGCCAGTTGCATCATCATACATATATACAGTTCTCTCGGCAAGTGTGAAGTTCGTGTTATTAGGGAGGCCTTGCTCTGCAGGATTAAGGTTAGACCGTTCAGGCTTCACTGCGCATGTTTGAGACGTCGCTGAAAACTTGGAAGCTGACCATAGAAGTAAACCTGGAAAACAATTAAATGAAGAGTCACTGCGGCAAATTTCACGTTCGGAATTTCCTTTCGCCTCTGATTCGATCTGCGTCCATACACGGAAGAAGAAGCGCTCGGGTCGTCGAGATGAAAAGGACTGCCAAGGGGAAGAGCACCTTAATCCGGGTTGAGAGAGCTTCCTTGTTCTTCACTCTGGTAAGGTCAAATGCTGACTGATGAATTTTCTTCGTCTTAACCTCGACCAAAAGCAGCCAGATGATGACATGCGCGAGACTGTCCTCATCTAAAAGGTGGGCTAACCCTGTACTCTATTAATCCTGTTGCTCCACGCCCTGTTGTATTAATCGACGTAAGGGATAGAGAAGGCTATCACACCTTCCTCTTCTATCTGTTAACCTTTGGTGGTCCTTCTCATTAGGAGAATAGTCACCCCTATTATGTTCTAAAATCTGTTTCCTCCAGGAAACCCAGCGACAGACAGAAGTGATGCCCTGTAGACATGACAACCATACAACATAAGGCCGCTGGTGACTCAGATTCACCCAAGTAAAAATTTACTGGTACCTAAGGCTGTCCAATGTCAGTGGAAGCAGCAGTTTTTCAGGGCTTCTTAAGAGGTGTTAAGACCTCTCTTTTTCATCTCTCACCTACAGTCAACATCATCCAAGCTCAAATGAACAACAGGACCAACCCACAACCACATAACTTGAAAGGCTAAGGGGTTCCTCGCTAGTGTTTGTGTCTGTACGGCTGTTCGTGTGACAGAACTGAGGGCAAATGAATAAGGTACCAAGAGGAAAGGGCCAAAGTTATGGCCACCACAGAATTCGAATATTTTCGAGATCCACTCCTGGCATAGCAATTAACCAGGACGTCACCTCAACGTGATATCAGCCTGCTTCACACCATGGGCCACAGCATACAATGTATGCACAAAGCACACACTTGCTGCAACTGACATAAAATAAAAGTACTGTTCAACCAAAAATGCGATTCCCTCTTTACATATGTAGGCGATTAGGAAACCTTCATTAAATTAACAACTTGAAGTTTGTCGGTGGATTGAATTTGTAGCTGAATATCAGTCAATGCCAGTTCAAGAGAGAAATCAGAATTATCATGCAATGCAGCAATCAAATAGTAATAAAAGTTCTTATGACTAAGGTGAATTTAAGAGGGTCTAAGAAAATTTTATATTGCTTTTAAAAGAAAGTTGCGAAAAATAATTGCTTCCAAAACCAGAATTTCAGTTGATATATGAATTATTATCATGGTGCATAGCTTTTAATTAACCTGAGAAGAATAACTTGGTTAAACAATTCACAGACTAATGGTCATTTTCATTGGCTACAAATACCTGTAACGTTCTTGATTAATTTCATAATGAAAAGGGGAATATCAAGCAGCCTTGAACGCTGTGCTGCCTCTAAATCATCTGCATATTTCTGCCCTCCCACGCGGTTCGTGTTCTATATATAAACTTGTATAAATTAATGTAACGTGACTGAATTGGGTACAGATAATTAACGCATATAATAATACTTAAGGCTTTTCATTGTAAAACATAATCTTAGGTAAAAACGGGATCATGTCCAATTTCAGTTTATAATATTTGTACATTTTAAATCATTGTTCATGAGCGCAGTTTAATTAGATAATGATTATATTCTAAATTGATATATCATTGTGGACATCATAAAACCATTTTTTGTTCGAGGCAACTTGAAGAACTTTACTTTTATGTTATACCAATAAATTGTTTAATATAATTTCCTGTGCTTCATAAAGGCGAAGCACTGCCTATATCAACATTGTGAGAAAAAATGGTCAAACTTTAGATCCATCGATGACATGCTGTCGGTAATATCCAACCTAACCTCAATTCCCATTGCACGTCAAAGCATTTTATTTTCGAAAAATAATATATTTATCATAAATTACATCAAGGGAACTTGAAGGGGACGACATGGACGCCTACTGAGTTGGATGGAGGCAAACGGAATATTTGAAGACGTCTGAGTATTAACAATGGAAGAAGCTGTTTTATAAATAATGACTCTGGGATGGTCAAGTCTTGAGGGTTGGCAGTGTGACCGATGATACCAAAATCCTTGTTCTCGATGGAAGTTTTGCGTTGTTTAGAATGCCTTCTGATATTGAAGTGCTCTGGGTTTGAGATTCTGCTCCCTGTACGAAAAATGACTCCTCGATGTGAATCAATGAGTACCTTAGGAAGCCTGCTGGTGGATTTCACGTGCATCCCTGCCATACATTTAGGGCAAATATATTCATAGATAACACCATAGGACATTTAAGGACGAATTTGATTTTTACTTTAAAGAAAGAGCCAATATTAAGGGGATTTTTTGGAATTAAGTTGACTTTGATGGCTGGGATGTGTTCTTGAATAATCTGAGTAAATCATTTTTGAAACGATAGGTCATGGATATAAGGGAAGCTTGTATAAAAATTCAGTTTTTGTACAGTTAAACTTCAGGTCTTGTAGTAAACTGTTTATTTAGTAACTGATGTAACTTTTAATAGACCAGTCGGGGTGGAAAGCAGTTACCTTTAAAGATGTTAATTAGAAATAAAATCTCATTGTGAAAGCCATTCCAGTTAGATGAGAGGACCAGCGCCCTATGAAATGTAGAAATGATCTAACGCTTCAAAAAAAGATTGACTCAAATTATTCAGGAACATTTCCCGGCCATCAAAATCAACTTCATTCCAAAAAAACTCCCTTACTTTTGGCTCTTCGTTTAAATTAAAAGATCAGCCGTATTCTTATATGTCCTATGGTGTTATCCATAATTATACTTGCCCTAAATGTAATTAGGATCTACCAGTAGGCTTCTTAAGGTGCGCACTGATTCACATCGGGTAGTCAGTTTTCATACAAGGAGCAGATTTCGTACCCAGAGCACTCCAATATCAGGAACCATTCTAAGCAATGCAAAACTTACATTAAAAACAAAGATTTTAGTATCGTCGGTCACACTGCCAGATTTCAAGACTTAACCATGCTGGAGTCATTTACATAACATCTCGTATCATTACTAAATACTGAGGTGTTCACATCCAAAGTATTTGGCTGAACCTCCTGCTGTGGTGTTTTGCTTTCAGTTAGTTCCTTGTTGTCTCACCTCTGGGTTATTTATCTTTTACCTCATTTGTTCTTACTTTTCGTTATACATGTTTTTAAGTTATACTTATGTTTTTGTCTCTTTTTTTATGTGCAGCCCTCAAGATGTAATTCTGTTTAAACTATGACATGTCGGTAATAAAATAATATATATATATATATATATATATATATATATATATATATATATATATATATATATATATATGTATGTATGTAAATGAAGCCCATAACAACACTAGAAGGGTAGAAAGTTATAGCTAAATTTCGGAGACACTGTGTCTCCCTGTCTCCGAAATATAACTATAACTTTCTATTCTTTTGAAGTTTTTATGGGTTCCTTTTACTAGATGGAATTCTGTGTTAACAGAAAATATTTTACAGTCACACACACACACACACATTATGTAATATATATATATATATATATATATATATATATATATATATATATATATACGAGTATATATATATATATATATATATATATATATATCTAGATCCTGAGCTATGCATTTTACAAAAACTGGATTAAAGTATACAAAGTCAGAAAATGTCACAACTTATTTGTATCCGAACACGATTGAATTATTTTTCTGACGATCCTTGGGGGCTTCAGACTACGTTGTAAAAAACAGAATTGACAAAATTGACAAAATGAGCGCAACAAACACATTCTAAATTTTCATAAAGGGGTCGTTCATTTTCAGAAAATTGAGTTACGGCTTTTTCAACTCTGAATGAAATTTAAACCTTTTTTTACTGCATTCTCATGCCATGAAAAGAAACTAGATATTTTAGGATAAATGTGATTACGCTACAATAATGAAGAATGAGGAAAAATAATTTATTTTTTATGAATCTTGCAAAACCCCTTTTGGAACTGTCAAAGCAATTGAAAATCAAAGCCCAAACGCGCCGTCAAAAAACTAATTTTGAATGTTGAGTGGTGTAATAATTAGTTTAGTGGTGGGATAATTAAGGATAAGTGGAAAAGATGGACAATGAATGACTCATCAATAAAGGAAAAACGTATTTTTTGTCCTTCGTTCACATTCTTCTAGTGAATACATTAAGAGGCTTGTGACGATTTTCGGTCATGTAATTCAGAAAAAAGTTATATCCAATAACATTTTTCATTGTAATAATGACAGTATCAATGATAATAATAAAAACACAAAACTAGTGAAGTAGAATAAAAAATAACAAAAAAAACTGCAACACAGGAATACCAAAGATTCTGTGGTTATTCTAAGCAGAAGAATAAAAAGTAATAAGCAGAGAAAATAGTCAGAAAACAAAAAATGCCAAACAATAAACCCAAAAATAAAAATGAATACTTTCCAAAAATTGCTTAACTCATTCAGAAATAAGCCAGTAATGTGTCAACACTCACCAAAACCGGGACGGTTCAGAACTTCTGAAAATATGAAAAAAACTTAGGTATTATTATTGTAAAATAAACTTTGATCAATGTTATTGATGTGGGACATTGTGTCCGGACTGTAACTTTTTAATTTTACACACACACACCCTCTCTCTCTCTCTCTCTCTCTCTCTCACTCTCTCTCTCTCTCTCAGACTCTTACCATATGACTGTTGATGAGAAACCTCGAGTCCTTCCAGCATCCCAGAGGAAATCGAGGGATGGCAGCAGAGACCAGCGTAGGGAGGGAGAGAGGGAGGGAGAGAGGGAGGGAGGGAGACAGGGAGAGAGGGAGGGAGGGAGACAGGGAGGGAGGGAGGCACTAGGCCATGGCACTATGACGACCTCGGCATAACAACCCAAGAGGTCGTGGTTATGGTGGTCCGTGTCAGAGGAGTCATCATGCCAACTTTCCTTTGACCCTCTCGCCCACAACTCCCTTTGCCCAGCGATAAAGCCTTCGAGGCAGTTTTAGAATTAGGTTGGAAATAAGGAAAGAGTAACTTGAGATCTCTCACTTTCTTCTGCTCAACCAGAACTAAGATCGGTCAGCCAGAAAGCGGCCATTATTTTATTGCTTTCCCTCCTACGTCTCTCGGGCCACACGACCCGTAGACTGAAATGACGTTATTACTCTTTATTTCTAAATAGATTTTGTTTAAGTACACATTTTTCTGTGTTTCATCAAACACGAATTTACTATTAATGGTTATGTTATTTTCAGACTTGGCTGAAGGACATCCTACCGGAGGTTAGTGAAGAAATCAGGTGACTCCTGCTCTTCATTCATTATGGAAAACTTTAATTAAACAAAGAAGCGACAATACTCATTTCATTACGTGAAACTAGTTAAATTTTTCGATGTAAATATGTAATCTGAATCTCATGATAGTTTGTCGTCAGTGTGTCAAAAATGTCATATAATATTATTAATAATTCAAAATACCAGTGACGCACATATATATTTATATATTCTGACCAATTTCGTCTTGGATAGCAAACAGCCCAACAATGCTTTACTAAATTAATTAAACTTTGTGTAAAATGTTGTAAATTTATATACAAGATATATTACTTTCAGATTTTGTTATTGCCATGGCCTGCCTCCTGTCACCAATATTAAGTAGACCATAAAAATGCAGCGTTTTCAAATGATTAAAAAATGACAGATGCAGATTCAAAAACAAACGATGTCTGCATAAACTCCCCTTTGGAACTCGACCGCAAAAATGTTTATAGAATATCTGGCAATATTGTTCCATAAAATGTGAAATGGTTATGGTATGCTGACGACATGATATTTACTTGGCATGAAACGAAAATGTAAACACTTTCCTTGATAAACTAAATGAACTGATGCCATCCATGAAATTCACTAAGGTGATTGAAAACGACTGTCTCCTTCCCTTTTCTGAGTGCTCTAAACCTGAAGGCAACAAAGGGTTAAAATTGACAATATATAGAAAACCCACCAAAATATCACATTTGCACGTTTTTATTCTGATCACGGCAATAAAGTGAACATTCACATAATCATTTTGAAGAGTGTAGCCCTGAATAAGTTGAATGAAGAACTCTGATGACAATACCGATAGATGTGTTTCTCATATTCCATGTAATTCGTGTGTCAAAATCTAAATTTGTCATAAGAAGTTTGAATAACAAAATCAGCCTCGGAATGTAAAACTTCATCCATTTATTTCCAAAGAAATAAGTAAAATGTAGAGATTTCAAGGACTGTCTTTATATGGCCCGAATGACAAGACAATATGGTTGCTATCTTACCATTAAGAAATATCCCCGGTAGTGGGGCAGTGCCGTCAATATACCTCACGCGGTGCACTGTAGGCATTACTTAAGGTTCTTTGCAGGGTGCCTTTGGTCCCTAGCTGCAATACCTTTCGTTCCTTTTACTGTACCTCCTTTCATATTCTCTTTCTTCCACCTTACTTTCCACCCTCTCCTAACAACTGATTCATAGTGCAACTGCGAAGTTTTCCTCCTGTTACACCGTTCAAACCTTCTTACTGTCAATTTCCGCTTCAGCGCTGAATGACCTCATTGGTCTCAGTGCTTGGCCTTTGGACTAAATTCTATATTCAATTCATTAAGAAATATACAGGTGTGAAGATTAGGTGTCCTCCGAAATGCAAGATTTGTAAAGGTCACTTTCATCCTTTGTCATATTAGGGCACTGACCTCAACTCTTCTTTCATGCTGCCCAAGGCTTCTAACCTTCTGCGGTTTATTTGCACTCTTTTTCCAAACTAGCACACATAATGTGAATTTCTGCTACTATGTACAAGCTCTCCCGAAGATGTCCAATTAAGATGAAACCAGTCAAGATTCTTACGTTTGGTTTCAGTTTTAACACTGGTTTTTGGCACTTAAGTTTCATGTGTTCCATGTCACACACATCCATACATTAAATATATATATATATATATATATATATATATATATATATATATATATATGTGTGTGCGTGTGTGTGTGTGTGTTATATATATATATATATATATATATATATATATATATATATATATATATATATATATATATATATATATATATATATATATATATGTGTGTGTGTGTGTGTGTGTGTGTCTGTGATGTGTATAAATATGTATATATGTATGTGTGTGTATGTATATATATATATATATATATATATATATATATATATATATATATATATATATATGTATGTATATATATATATATATATATATATATATATATATATATATATATATATATATATATATATATATATATATATAATTATATACATATACATATAGTTTCAGCTACTCTGTACTTTACTCTTAATACTCAATTTAATGGAATTTTCTAAAAATGTAGGCTATCTCCTCAAAAAAAGGAGTCTAGTAAGAAATCTGTCTTTAAAACCATCTCCTCCAAACAACTCTTGGAAGATTGCTGCTTCAAATCGTAAAACCAAATTGTGAAATTTTCCGAAAATTTCATAAAACGTAAATTGAAAATGTCAAAATTAAATCCAGAAGGTTGCAAGCAAATATAACAAATTACCAAGGCACAAAAGGAAAGAAAATCTTCAGGAACATATAGAAATTTAAAGCAAAGGTCTCATATAAACATGTAAATAAAGTATGACATATTAAATATTACTTCACCAGAATTCAGCGAATTCATCTGTCTCCTGTACAGAATTTTCATTTTTCTGTATAATTTTCCACAAAGGATAACATAAGAGAAAGTATTATTATTTAGACAGAGGCGACGACGAAGCATATAGCAATATGAATATTAGTTATTGCATCAAGCAACAGAAATAAGTTCCGAAAACCTTCATGGAATTTTCCCATGAAATAAATATGTATTGCGATGACCACCAGCTATGGAGAATCTGCGGCCATTGCCTGTTTGGTGAATATTTACTTCAAAGGATTCTGATCTTTCATTTCCAAGAAAGAAAGACAATAACGGGAGTTCTGCAGCTTCTGTTCTTATTTTTGAGAATTACCACGCACTAAATAATATATAACTAATATGCCAATAATACAAAACTTTACCTAATATTTCCATGAATCCTAAAACAAATATTTATTATAATAAATGAAGTATTGCAATGGTGTACACGTTTCACCCCTTAATAAATAATATGCATCAACGACAGCAATAATAATAATAATAATAATAATAATAATAATAATAATAATAATAATAATAATAATAATAATAATAATAATAATAATAATTTAGCTTCCTGGGAACTCAAGTTGCGAAGAAGACTTGACTCAAAGAAGAGACTCGAAAGAAAGCAGAAGTGAAAGTGAAGAAAGGACAATCAACAGAAAGAGGCAGACTGAAGAATAAGGGACAGATCTATTTGCATGTGTCTGCTTTTTATGCAACAACAGACATTCGGTTTTCGCTCCCATTCCACCAACAAAATCCCTTCCACGTGGAAGGGACGTCCACAGAAGAACCTCTCGTGAGGATCAACTTTTCTTGTGAAAGAGAAAAATACAATTGTAAAATAATAACAAAGAAAAAATACAAATGTACAATAATAAAGAAGAAAAAATACAAATATAAATAACAAAGAAAAAACATAAATGTAAAATAATAAAAGAAAAATACAATTGTAAAATAATAATAAAGGAAAAAATACAATTATAAAATAATAATAAAAGAATAAAATACAAATGTAAAATAATAAAGGAAAAAATACAAACGTTAAATAATAATACAGAAAAAAATACAAATGTCAAATAACAATATATAAATAAAGATGAATACGACCAAGCCGGAACCAGGCAAAAAAAGATTATTTAAAGACAAATTATCCCTAATAAGAATACTTATAAAAAACAGTTTATATGAATATCAACGAATTCGCTTTTATGACACTTAACAGCGTCTGGCATTATGTTCAGCTAAGGCCACAGGAATAAATACAGAGAGAAGTACCCAGTGCTTTCGCCTTGCTCCACAACACTAGAGAGAGAGTAAAAGCGCTTGGTGCTTCTATCTTTTATTTTTCCTGTAGTCTTAGCTGAATAAACGAGTGGGTGTCAATTGAAAAATGAACAAAGGAGGTAAAACATAGAGAAAAAAGAATATACCTTACATTTATAGCCAAATAGCAAAATGAAAGGCCGGACATAAGAGAAACATATCAGTATTTTACTGCAAGAGATAAATCTAAATATTTGAATTGTTCCTCCTCAAAGAATGAAGGGAAAACTTTTCTGTTTCCTGCTCAAAATAATGAAGGGGAAACTTTTCTGTTTCCTGCTCAAAGAATGAAGGGAAAACTTTTCTGTTTCCTGCTCAAAATAATGAAGGGAAAACTTTTCTGTTTCCTGCTCAAAGAATGAGGGGAAAACTTTTCTGTTTCCTGCTCAAAATAATGAAGGGAAAACTTTTCTGTGTCCTGCTCAAATAGTAAAGGGAAAACTTTTCTGAATTTCCTGGAAGATAAAAGACGAAAAAACGATTTGCTGGAAAGCTTAATTTTCCCGGAAATTCAAGGATGAAATTGACAAAAGAAAATGGAGAATACAAAGAAGAAAATCTTTAGCAAATGAATAATGAAGAACTCAAGATAAAACAAATGGAGAGAAAAGCGAAGAAAACGATGTTTAGTCCGACAATAATCAACACGACGGCACAGATGAAAACCCTTGCAACAGGTGATCAATCAAGTGCATGGGACGACGAAAGAGAAACCTGGTTAAAGCGACACAAAAAGAGACATGAAAAAATGAGGATGAGAAAAACGCAGACAGAAAATAACAGTTGAGCACAAAGAGAAGCCGAATGACTTAATAATTATTTGATAAAAAAACTAACATATTGGTCAAAAAACAAAAAAAAAAATAAGCCTCTGTCGTAATGAACGACAAAAAATAGAATTTTACTGGAAAAATTATACTACGGGAATTAGTCTCAAAGCAACCTAGTCCTCAGTAGAGATTGTTTCCACTAAGAAATAAGAAAATCTTCACACTCCTTCACAGACTGGGACCAGTGAAGAACGTCGAGTAGAATATAGAATTTAGGACAAAGGCCAAGCGCTGGGACCCATGTGGTCATTCAGCGCTGAAATGGGAATTGCCATTAAAAAGTCTGAAAGTCTGAAAGGAGGAAAACCTCAAAGCAGTTGCACTATGAAACAATTGTCAGGAGAGGGTTAAGGAAAGTAAGATGGAAGAAAGAGAATATGAACGGAGGTACAGTAAAAGGAATGAAAGGGATTGCAGCTAGGGTTCGAAGGGACACTACAAAGAACCTTAAGTAATGCCTACAGTGCACCTCATGCACTGCTCCCTGCTGAGATGCGGCGGGGGGGGGGGGGGGGGAAGTCGATATGAAAAAAAATGAACTCCATTTTCTGCTTAGGAAGAAAGACTTTCGATATTGGATACCGCTCATCCATCTCTCGACTGAAAGATATCCACTGGGTCACATGAATACGGCCATTCCACAACTCTTTCAGGTAGAGATGCCATCTACAACAGTGGAGACGAACGGGCAACACTGCAGTGAGAAAAGGGCAATATGTCACGCGTTACTCCAAACTGCCAACCCATCATCGGTAAAGTGACCATTGAGAGAGAGAGAGAGAGAGAGAGAGAGAGAGAGAGAGAGAGAGAGAGAGAGAGAGAGAGAGGTGTCTATGTGCATATGCGCTGAAAATATTTTAACTTTGGATGTTTAATTTCCATTAAGTTTGGTCAAGATGATGACACTTACATTCTATAACATTACTCTCTCTCTCCATCTCTACTTGGTCATTTGTTACGTCTCACAATAATGGTAATAATTTTTTTTCTTTTTTTACTCTCTCATACAAAAGGTGTTGTTTATGAACTCACTCGAATCTCTGCTCTAGAACAGAACAGAACAGAAGAGGAACCTCACCTTGAAGCTGCCTCTAACAAGGCCATTGCAAGAAAGGCTTCGGATGTCCCTTCCCTCTCAGCGTCTGTCTCCTGTTCTCAGGCATAGTTT
Source organism: Macrobrachium rosenbergii (assembly GCA_039081455.1). Taxonomy (NCBI): domain Eukaryota; kingdom Metazoa; phylum Arthropoda; class Malacostraca; order Decapoda; family Palaemonidae; genus Macrobrachium; species Macrobrachium rosenbergii. The sequence continues at coordinate 2,130,374 of JANJGK010000042.1, forward strand.
ATATATATACTGTAATTAATATTATGCTCACCTTTAACCTTTGGTGTACAGAACTTTAAGAATGCACTTCTCGACAAACATCGCAAATGTTAAGAGTGAAAGCATGTATCGATGGAACAGAATAGAATACAGAATTTAAGCCAAAGGCCAAGCTCTGGGACCTAAGAGGTCATTCAGCCCTGTAAGGAAAATTGCCTGTAAGAAGGTTACGAAGGTGTAACAGGTGGAAAATCTCGCAGTTGCATAAGGAAACAATTTTTAGGGAGGGCGGAAAGTCAGATGAAAGAAAGAGAATATGAACGGAGGTTCAGTAAAAGAAACGAGAGAGGTTGTAACTAAGGGCCGAAGGGACGCTGCAAAGACCCTTAAGTAATACTTACAATGCACCACGTGAAAGCATTTATCAGTGCCATTAAGAGTCTAATAGGTCATTTAACAAAGCTTGTTATATTTCTTTCTGAAACGACAGGACTTCGTGTTATTGAGACAGTTACTAGACAAGCTGCTTTCGAAAACTCTCATTGAGACACAATAACAAAACAACCTGATAACTTTCACGAGACAACTTCAATAATTCAGCGAAGGAAAAAAAACTACCGACCTCACTGCCACGAAAACGAGGAACCACGACAAAAAACTAGTAAAATATGCGCCGAAGTTTCTTCGGTACACTCGAGTTTTCTGTACAGCGTATAATGTTGTATGAAACACTCAGCCACGGCCCATGAACTTACAGTCACGAACCGGTGGTGGCCTATGTTGTTGGCACCTATAGCGGTGCCAGACGCACGATCATGGCTGACTTTAACCTTAAATAAAATAAACACTACTGAGGCTAGAGGGCTGCAATTTGGTATGTTTGATGATTGGAGGGTGAATGATCAACATACCAATTTGCAGCCCTCTAGCCTCAGTAGTTTTTAAGATCTAAGGGCGGACAGGAAAAGTGCGGACGGACAGACAAAGCTTTCTCGGTAGTTTTCTTTGACAGAAAACTAAAACTATCCACAGGAAAGAAAAGCTAAAGTGAGAGGAATAGAAAGGTGGGAAAACAAGTCTGTGACGCTCCAAAGCCTTTCCCTCTTCACAGAAAGCGTCTGCCTGAGGTCGTTTCGTCCTTTTCTTGGGATTATGGGATTTTCTCTCTCTCTCTCTCTCTCTCTCTCTCTCTCTCTCTCTCTCTCTCTCTCTCTCTCTCATCGCCTATTGTGATTCTATGTTTTCTGTTCCTGTTTACCTGCTGGCTTCATCTGTTTGTCACTGGTGCTGTTTATTGCTTTTGTTTATATAAAAACAATGTAGATCCTTTCTTTCGTTTCGTAAGGATGCATGCACACTGCAGGAAAATATGCCGGCAACTTATCGTATGCATACCACAAACAAGTTGAATACAAGTCAGCGACTTATTGGTGGCCCTAATCAGAGCTTCATATGATTATCAAGCTTTTGCCAAAGATTTGTTCTCAAATGTATCGAATTGTATAAAAATACAAGACGATACATTAGACTTTCAAAATATGCTGTTCCCTTCGTGCAGACAGGGCGGCCGCCTTGTTTCAGGCTACTCTGCTGTTTTGCCTTTTTTCTTTTTCCTGAAATGTTTGGTGGACACTGGTTGTCTACCGATTGTCGTTCATCTTTTGGAGGGTCAAGTTGCCTCTTTGTCATCGAATAGCTGTTAGCACCAGTTGCGTTTCCTGCTTTTTAGTTTTCTGAAAAGAAAACTGTTGTGCCGGCTTTGTCTGTCCGTCCGCAATTCTTCAGTCCGCACTTTTTCTGTCCGCCCTCAGATTTTAAAAAGGGTAGAGGATTGCAAATTGGTATGTTGATCATCTACCCGCCCCAATCATCAGACACCAAACTGCAGCCCTCTAGCCTCAATAGTTTTTATTTTATTTAAGGTTAAAGTTAGCCGTAATCGTGCATCTGGCAACGATATAGGTCAGGCAACCACCAGGCCGTGGTTAAAGATTCATGTGCCGCGACTCATACAGCATGATACCGAGACTACCGAAAGATAGATCTATTTTCCGTGGCCTCGATTATAGATGCACAGAAAACTCGAATGCGCCGGAGCAGCTTTGGCGCATTTTTTACCATAGTCAAATGAAAATGTCAAGGCGGATAACAGGAGGTCTCATCAGAATGCTTCGTATTTGAATCTAAAATTTGAGGACATAACTTTTCCCTTGCAGACAAAGGGAAAAATCTCATCAGCTTATGGTAAAGCCGGATTAAGCTCTGTATTGGATGGTGCGAGACCAGTCCTTCCACCCACACTTTCGTTTCTTTCTTTTATCTTTGTCCTTCTAGTTAAAATGGTTTACATCCGACTTTAGATCCATTGAACGTTGGTTCTCCAAATTCTTCTTCCGCCCGTATCTCACCCTTCTTCCTTGGTGATTCTTTCCATAGTCCTTCTGGTGGGAATATCTGCAGCCTCACATGCCCGATCGCAAACTCTCGTCACATCGGACAAGGGCCCATTGTTTATCCTTCTTTCGCAAAGTAATTGTGAACGTCGTCGTATGCGACTGGCCTGGCAGGAGCAGGGAGAACACGTCTGCGCCTACTTTCTTTACAGGGTGAGTCGAGTGAATGACAATGTACGGTACCCATGCAAAACGCTGTTATATATATGCGAAGATGAAAGACCAAACGAATTTTATGGCTTTATAATGACGAGTTAAAGCCTAATCATACAAGCTGGAATTTCAGTCCTTTAAAGACGTGACCCCAATACCCGATAAAATCTTTCAGTAAGATCAACTTGGCTAATAGGGAGTTTGGAGGCAGTCTTATTCTGGGGTAGGTAGTGCAATTAATAGATTATAAAAGGTTCTCTCTTATCAAATCTCTACATCTGTATACTTGTAAAGGGTCAACTATATACACCTTTCCTTTCTGTTTCTTTGATAGGCTCTGTCGTTTTAAATGTTAAAGTAGTGTGTGTGCGTGTGTGTGGGTGTGGGTGTGTGCATATATATATATATATATATATATATATATATATATATATATATATATATATATATATATATGTATATATATATATATATATATATATATATATATATATTTCTGACTCACGTCGGGATCGAACCCAGGTCTCTCAGGTGGAAAGCAAGGGCGTTACCCACTGGGCCATACAAGTCTAAAAGAAGTTGGAACCTGAGAGCAACTGCACCCAAGGAATTACCTGGGCAAGCTAACTGCTTGCATACCAGCGAGTTTTCCCCAACTTCCCGACTCAGCAATGACCCAATAGACAACATTTCATTCGAATTATCCCTTCTGAGTGAATAAGATAGAAATCATCAACACACAATCACGTGTGGAACAGAAATAAATTTCTGACTCACGTCGGGATCGAACCCAGGTCTCTCAGGTGGAAAGCAAGGGCGTTACCCACTGGGCCATACAAGTCTAAAAGAAGTTGGAACCTGAGAGCAACTGCACCCAAGGAATTACCTGGGCAAGCTAACTGCTTGCATACCAGCGAGTTTTCCCCAACTTCCCGACTCAGCAATGACCCAATAGACAACATTTCATTCGAATTATCCCTTCTGAGTGAATAAGATAGAAATCATCAACACACAATCACGTGTGGAACAGAAATAAATTTCTGACTCACGTCGGGATCGAACCCAGGTCTCTCAGGTGGAAAGCAAGGGCGTTACCCACTGGGCCATACAAGTCTAAAAGAAGTTGGAACCTGAGAGCAACTGCACCCAAGGAATTACCTGGGCAAGCTAACTGCTTGCATACCAGCGAGTTTTCCCCAACTTCCCGACTCAGCAATGACCCAATAGACAACATTTCATTCGAATTATCCCTTCTGAGTGAATAAGATAGAAATCATCAACACACAATCACGTGTGGAACAGAAATAAATTTCTGACTCACGTCGGGATCGAACCCAGGTCTCTCAGGTGGAAAGCAAGGGCGTTACCCACTGGGCCATACAAGTCTAAAAGAAGTTGGAACCTGAGAGCAACTGCACCCAAGGAATTACCTGGGCAAGCTAACTGCTTGCATACCAGCGAGTTTTCCCCAACTTCCCGACTCAGCAATGACCCAATAGACAACATTTCATTCGAATTATCCCTTCTGAGTGAATAAGATAGAAATCATCAACACACAATCACGTGTGGAACAGAAATAAATTTCTGACTCACGTCGGGATCGAACCCAGGTCTCTCAGGTGGAAAGCAAGGGCGTTACCCACTGGGCCATACAAGTCTAAAAGAAGTTGGAACCTGAGAGCAACTGCACCCAAGGAATTACCTGGGCAAGCTAACTGCTTGCATACCAGCGAGTTTTCCCCAACTTCCCGACTCAGCAATGACCCAATAGACAACATTTCATTCGAATTATCCCTTCTGAGTGAATAAGATAGAAATCATCAACACACAATCACGTGTGGAACAGAAATAAATTTCTGACTCACGTCGGGATCGAACCCAGGTCTCTCAGGTGGAAAGCAAGGGCGTTACCCACTGGGCCATACAAGTCTAAAAGAAGTTGGAACCTGAGAGCAACTGCACCCAAGGAATTACCTGGGCAAGCTAACTGCTTGCATACCAGCGAGTTTTCCCCAACTTCCCGACTCAGCAATGACCCAATAGACAACATTTCATTCGAATTATCCCTTCTGAGTGAATAAGATAGAAATCATCAACACACAATCACGTGTGGAACAGAAATAAATTTCTGACTCACGTCGGGATCGAACCCAGGTCTCTCAGGTGGAAAGCAAGGGCGTTACCCACTGGGCCATACAAGTCTAAAAGAAGTTGGAACCTGAGAGCAACTGCACCCAAGGAATTACCTGGGCAAGCTAACTTGCCCAGTGGGTAACGCCCTTGCTTTCCACCTGAGAGACCTGGGTTCGATCCCGACGTGAGTCAGAAATTTATTTCTGTTCCACACGTGATTGTGTGTTGATGATTTCTATCTTATTCACTCAGAAGGGATAATTCGAATGAAATGTTGTCTATTGGGTCATTGCTGAGTCGGGAAGTTGGGGAAAACTCGCTGGTATGCAAGCAGTTAGCTTGCCCAGGTAATTCCTTGGGTGCAGTTGCTCTCAGGTTCCAACTTCTTTTAGACTTGTATGGCCCAGTGGGTAACGCCCTTGCTTTCCACCTGAGAGACCTGGGTTCGATCCCGACGTGAGTCAGAAATTTATTTCTGTTCCACACGTGATTGTGTGTTGATGATTTCTATCTTATTCACTCAGAAGGGATAATTCGAATGAAATGTTGTCTATTGGGTCATTGCTGAGTCGGGAAGTTGGGGAAAACTCGCTGGTATGCAAGCAGTTAGCTTGCCCAGGTAATTCCTTGGGTGCAGTTGCTCTCAGGTTCCAACTTCTTTTAGACTTGTATGGCCCAGTGGGTAACGCCCTTGCTTTCCACCTGAGAGACCTGGGTTCGATCCCGACGTGAGTCAGAAATTTATTTCTGTTCCACACGTGATTGTGTGTTGATGATTTCTATCTTATTCACTCAGAAGGGATAATTCGAATGAAATGTTGTCTATTGGGTCATTGCTGAGTCGGGAAGTTGGGGAAAACTCGCTGGTATGCAAGCAGTTAGCTTGCCCAGGTAATTCCTTGGGTGCAGTTGCTCTCAGGTTCCAACTTCTTTTAGACTTGTATGGCCCAGTGGGTAACGCCCTTGCTTTCCACCTGAGAGACCTGGGTTCGATCCCGACGTGAGTCAGAAATTTATTTCTGTTCCACACGTGATTGTGTGTTGATGATTTCTATCTTATTCACTCAGAAGGGATAATTCGAATGAAATGTTGTCTATTGGGTCATTGCTGAGTCGGGAAGTTGGGGAAAACTCGCTGGTATGCAAGCAGTTAGCTTGCCCAGGTAATTCCTTGGGTGCAGTTGCTCTCAGGTTCCAACTTCTTTTAGACTTGTATGGCCCAGTGGGTAACGCCCTTGCTTTCCACCTGAGAGACCTGGGTTCGATCCCGACGTGAGTCAGAAATTTATTTCTGTTCCACACGTGATTGTGTGTTGATGATTTCTATCTTATTCACTCAGAAGGGATAATTCGAATGAAATGTTGTCTATTGGGTCATTGCTGAGTCGGGAAGTTGGGGAAAACTCGCTGGTATGCAAGCAGTTAGCTTGCCCAGGTAATTCCTTGGGTGCAGTTGCTCTCAGGTTCCAACTTCTTTTAGACTTGTATGGCCCAGTGGGTAACGCCCTTGCTTTCCACCTGAGAGACCTGGGTTCGATCCCGACGTGAGTCAGAAATTTATTTCTGTTCCACACGTGATTGTGTGTTGATGATTTCTATCTTATTCACTCAGAAGGGATAATTCGAATGAAATGTTGTCTATTGGGTCATTGCTGAGTCGGGAAGTTGGGGAAAACTCGCTGGTATGCAAGCAGTTAGCTTGCCCAGGTAATTCCTTGGGTGCAGTTGCTCTCAGGTTCCAACTTCTTTTAGACTTGTATGGCCCAGTGGGTAACGCCCTTGCTTTCCACCTGAGAGACCTGGGTTCGATCCCGACGTGAGTCAGAAATTTATTTCTGTTCCACACGTGATTGTGTGTTGATGATTTCTATCTTATTCACTCAGAAGGGATAATTCGAATGAAATGTTGTCTATTGGGTCATTGCTGAGTCGGGAAGTTGGGGAAAACTCGCTGGTATGCAAGCAGTTAGCTTGCCCAGGTAATTCCTTGGGTGCAGTTGCTCTCAGGTTCCAACTTCTTTTAGACTTGTATGGCCCAATGGGTAACGCCCTTGCTTTCCACCTGAGAGACCTGGGTTCGATCCCGACGTGAGTCAGAAATTTATTTCTGTTCCACACGTGATTGTGTGTTGATGATTTCTATCTTATTCACTCAGAAGGGATAATTCGAATGAAATGTTGTCTATTGGGTCATTGCTGAGTCGGGAAGTTGGGGAAAACTCGCTGGTATGCAAGCAGTTAGCTTGCCCAGGTAATTCCTTGGGTGCAGTTGCTCTCAGGTTCCAACTTCTTTTAGACTTGTATGGCCCAGTGGGTAACGCCCTTGCTTTCCACCTGAGAGACCTGGGTTCGATCCCGACGTGAGTCAGAAATTTATTTCTGTTCCACACGTGATTGTGTGTTGATGATTTCTATCTTATTCACTCAGAAGGGATAATTCGAATGAAATGTTGTCTATTGGGTCATTGCTGAGTCGGGAAGTTGGGGAAAACTCGCTGGTATGCAAGCAGTTAGCTTGCCCAGGTAATTCCTTGGGTGCAGTTGCTCTCAGGTTCCAACTTCTTTTAGACTTGTATGGCCCAGTGGGTAACGCCCTTGCTTTCCACCTGAGAGACCTGGGTTCGATCCCGACGTGAGTCAGAAATTTATTTCTGTTCCACACGTGATTGTGTGTTGATGATTTCTATCTTATTCACTCAGAAGGGATAATTCGAATGAAATGTTGTCTATTGGGTCATTGCTGAGTCGGGAAGTTGGGGAAAACTCGCTGGTATGCAAGCAGTTAGCTTGCCCAGGTAATTCCTTGGGTGCAGTTGCTCTCAGGTTCCAACTTCTTTTAGACTTGTATGGCCCAGTGGGTAACGCCCTTGCTTTCCACCTGAGAGACCTGGGTTCGATCCCGACGTGAGTCAGAAATTTATTTCTGTTCCACACGTGATTGTGTGTTGATGATTTCTATCTTATTCACTCAGAAGGGATAATTCGAATGAAATGTTGTCTATTGGGTCATTGCTGAGTCGGGAAGTTGGGGAAAACTCGCTGGTATGCAAGCAGTTAGCTTGCCCAGGTAATTCCTTGGGTGCAGTTGCTCTCAGGTTCCAACTTCTTTTAGACTTGTATGGCCCAGTGGGTAACGCCCTTGCTTTCCACCTGAGAGACCTGGGTTCGATCCCGACGTGAGTCAGAAATTTATTTCTGTTCCACACGTGATTGTGTGTTGATGATTTCTATCTTATTCACTCAGAAGGGATAATTCGAATGAAATGTTGTCTATTGGGTCATTGCTGAGTCGGGAAGTTGGGGAAAACTCGCTGGTATGCAAGCAGTTAGCTTGCCCAGGTAATTCCTTGGGTGCAGTTGCTCTCAGGTTCCAACTTCTTTTAGACTTGTATGGCCCAGTGGGTAACGCCCTTGCTTTCCACCTGAGAGACCTGGGTTCGATCCCGACGTGAGTCAGAAATTTATTTCTGTTCCACACGTGATTGTGTGTTGATGATTTCTATCTTATTCACTCAGAAGGGATAATTCGAATGAAATGTTGTCTATTGGGTCATTGCTGAGTCGGGAAGTTGGGGAAAACTCGCTGGTATGCAAGCAGTTAGCTTGCCCAGGTAATTCCTTGGGTGCAGTTGCTCTCAGGTTCCAACTTCTTTTAGACTTGTATGGCCCAGTGGGTAACGCCCTTGCTTTCCACCTGAGAGACCTGGGTTCGATCCCGACGTGAGTCAGAAATTTATTTCTGTTCCACACGTGATTGTGTGTTGATGATTTCTATCTTATTCACTCAGAAGGGATAATTCGAATGAAATGTTGTCTATTGGGTCATTGCTGAGTCGGGAAGTTGGGGAAAACTCGCTGGTATGCAAGCAGTTAGCTTGCCCAGGTAATTCCTTGGGTGCAGTTGCTCTCAGGTTCCAACTTCTTTTAGACTTGTATGGCCCAGTGGGTAACGCCCTTGCTTTCCACCTGAGAGACCTGGGTTCGATCCCGACGTGAGTCAGAAATTTATTTCTGTTCCACACGTGATTGTGTGTTGATGATTTCTATCTTATTCTCTCAGAAGGGATAATTCGAATGAAATGTTGTCTATTGGGTCATTGCTGAGTCGGGAAGTTGGGGAAAACTCGCTGGTATGCAAGCAGTTAGCTTGCCCAGGTAATTCCTTGGGTGCAGTTGCTCTCAGGTTCCAACTTCTTTTAGACTTGTATGGCCCAGTGGGTAACGCCCTTGCTTTCCACCTGAGAGACCTGGGTTCGATCCCGACGTGAGTCAGAAATTTATTTCTGTTCCACACGTGATTGTGTGTTGATGATTTCTATCTTATTCACTCAGAAGGGATAATTCGAATGAAATGTTGTCTATTGGGTCATTGCTGAGTCGGGAAGTTGGGGAAAACTCGCTGGTATGCAAGCAGTTAGCTTGCCCAGGTAATTCCTTGGGTGCAGTTGCTCTCAGGTTCCAACTTCTTTTAGACTTGTATGGCCCAGTGGGTAACGCCCTTGCTTTCCACCTGAGAGACCTGGGTTCGATCCCGACGTGAGTCAGAAATTTATTTCTGTTCCACACGTGATTGTGTGTTGATGATTTCTATATATATATATATATATATATATATATATATATATATATATATATATATATATATATATATATATATATATATATATACTGTATATATATACAAACTTATTATCGACAAAAAAATTCCCCTTCGGTATCATATATGAAAATATATTGTTTCCGAAGTAGAGCGAATTGGGTAATATATATACGGTATTTATATGTATATATATATATATATATATATATATATATATATATATATATATATATATATATATATATATATATATATATATATATTTTTATATATATATATATATATATATATATATATATATATATATATATATATATATATATATATATAATATATATCAGATCAGTTCCCCAAATTGGGACAATTAATCTGCAAGCCTCCGGCGTCCACTGGAAAGCAGTCAGTGGAAAAAGGATCAAACCACCTACATGGGCCACGTAACCAACATCTGTCCTTCAAACAAGGTGACAACAGAGTAGCCTATATAGAAAATGCTTCGGCCCCCAGACTGGTGTACTTACCCAATGAGTGGCCTGCAGACAAGGTGGCAAAATAGTCAACAGAAAATTTCTAGGGTTTCCAACCCGTAAAAACCCAAGCATTGTGTGCATGGCCACTCATCTCTTAGGTATAGTCAAGTACTCCCAGGAGAGAGCTGATTTAGTAATGTCCAACATTTTTTGGTTTTGCATGACCTTTTAGCATCTTATTTGGGTGCTTTGAAAGATATTCATAACTGAGAGAGGTCCTTCTTGGTAAGTATTTTCATGTTATGTCCCTCCAAGTTGTCTGACTTTTCTTTGTCCTTCACACCTTTGTGTGTAATTACCCCCAAAAAACAGCCATTAAAAGTTCCAGCAGTCAGTTTCAAATATCTCAGTGATAGCAGAAGCTATTTTTATGAAATTGTGTGGATCTATGAATGTTATCAAGGGAGACTATGCGTGAAATCACTTAATAGACACTAGACAAGGGGTAGGTATTGGATAATGCACGACAATCTAAGGCTGCTGTTGGTATAGGAAAAAAAGGGGAGGTGGGGGGATAGAAAATGACCAGCTAGGTCTTGAAGAGACCAACTCCATTCAGGATTATAGTCTCAAGTGCCTTCAAAATTTGAAAGCAGAATTCATTTTGTCAAACTGGATATTTCATTTCACTTATGAGCTCAATGCATATGATTATCGTTAAACTTTATGACTATATTTACTTAAAATTACTTTTAAAAAATCACCCAAAATGTATCTTAAAATAAAACATTATATTATAGATAGAACATTATCTGTGTCGCTTAAGAAAATATCCTTGTAAGAATATGTCGTCCGCACTGAATCATGTAGCATAGAGATGCACAAAAGCCTCAGAAAGGCAAGATTCATCAAGAAGACTTTTCACGAGAGGCAAGTAAGTAAATCTCTTCTTCTGCCTTCTGGAAACGAGCTCAAAAAGGCCGAGTGCATCTTGGAACTTCCTTGAGGAAGAAAACGGGGCAAATGAAATAATAATAATCTCCCTCCAAGACTCTCTGCTGTCAGGGAACATTTGAGGCCTCTGTCGTCCTCATTCTATTGCAGAGGCTTTCAGGGCATCTGGAAGCTCTGTGGTGGAAGTTACTTCGCTTTTGGGTCAATTTTATTCTCTCTTCCGCATAACCAAGACACGACTAGGATTTTACCTCCCCATGTTCTTGCAACATTCTGGCTTTAGATCGTTTTTATCTGCGCACCATCTAATAATTTAAGAATCTCATTCTCCTTATGCTAAAAAAGTTATGCAATTAAAACAAATATCATACGCAGATAGAGAACTTTTAAGATAAAGTAGATAAAGTATTAAAACTGTGTTGATTTATTGTCCGCTGTTATTCATCGGTCTCTCCATGCAACTATTAATGCCACTGGGCCATCCTAGTTTCTATAATTTATATATATATATACACACACACACACACACACACACACACACACACACATATATATATATATATATATATATATATATATATATATATATATATATATATATATATATATATATATATATATATATATATATATATATATATATATATATATATATATATATATATATATATATATATATATATATATTATGTATATATACACACGCACACACATACATATGCATATATACATACATACATACATACATACATATATATATATATATATATATAATATATATATATATATATATATATATATATATATATATATATATATATATATAGGTCATTTTTGCCACAAACCTAATAGCCACAATGACCTCTTAGCTTCTCGATTTATTCAAACCATGCTTGTCACTACAAAGACCTGAATCCAAAATAGAAATCAAAGAAAAAAAATTCTACAGAAGAAATTCGGACTGATTTACAATGGGTTAGAGTATATAATAATAATAATAATAATAATAATAATAATAATAATAATAATAATAATAATAATAATAATAATAATAATAATAATAATAATAATAATAATGTAAAGTTGGGTGATAGGATAATCAAATTCATTTATGTATACATACCGTATATGTATATATATATATATATATATATATATATATATATATATATATATATATATATATATATATATATATATATATATATATATATATATATATATATATATATATATATATATATATATATATATATATCTTGCTACCCACCCCTCCTAACAATTATTTCAAACCCACCCACTCTCAATTTCCATTCCAGCGCTGAATGAACTCATAGATCCCAGTACTCGGCCTTTGGCATAAACTCTATATTCCATTCCCAGTGAGGCAGGCACAGATTCACACTGACAAAAAAAAGCTTTCTCACTCCCATTCTTCTCCATTTTGCACCACATACCCTCATGGTACATATTTTACTTTTGCCACTCAGTCTTATCATTGCAATCCACAAAAGAACACTTTATACTGCCCACCTAAAATCACATACAGTATATACATATATATGTATATATACGTGTGTATATATAAATACATACATACGCCACACACATATATATACATACATACATACGCCACACACATATATATACATACATATATATATATATATATATATATATATATATATATATATATATATATATATATATATATATGTATATATATATATATATATATATATATATATATATATATATATATATATATATATATATATATATATATATATATATATATATATATATATATATATATATATATATATATATATTATGTGCTTTTAGGTGGGCAGTGTAAAGTGTTATTTTGTGGATTGCAATGGTAAGACTGAGTGGCAAAATAAAATATGTGCCGTGAGGGTATGTGGTGTAAAATGGAAAAGAATGGGAGTGAGAAAGCACTCTTTTGTCAGTGTGAATCTGTGCCTGGCTGGGAATGGAATATAGAGTTTATGCCAAAGGCCGAGCACCGGGACCTATGAGGTCATTCAGCACTGGAATGGAAATTGAGAGTGGGTAGATTTAAAAGGTGTAACAGGGGCAAAACCTCACATTTGCACCGTGCAATAATTGTTAGGAGGGGGTGGAGAGCAAAATGAAAAAAAAAAGATAATATGAATGGAGGTACAGTCAAAGGAATGAAAGGGGTGCAGCTTGGGGCCGAAGGGACGCGGCAAAGAACCTTTAGTAATGCCTATAGTGTACCCCATGAGGTGCACTGATGGCACTACTCCCCTATGGGGGTGCCTGACTGGGTTTGGAGTACAAGAAAGGGTGGTTGCGCTAGCTGATACCAATGCAAAGTAGGATACACAGAATTAGATGATACTGCTGCTAGGGACAGAGTTCCTGGAGTAAACGAGAATGGAAGTGGACTAATGGAAGGCTTGATGTTCGACATACATGGTTTCCAAAGAAGAATATTGATATGTACAACTGAGGAAACCGTTAGCTAGTTTGTGTTACTATGAAGTAGATGATAGAACAAATTGATGGGCGGTTGAGGCAAAAGGAGAGACAATTTGACGAGGAGAGGATGAAAATATGGTTGAATCTGTAATGAAGACAAGTGAGTTGGATAAAAAGGGTGTAACAAGAGTATGTACAGAGAAAATGGATGAGGTCGCAGGGACAGCAAGGGAGGAGGTGCAAAAGAACTTTAGGGAGAACAAAGCATTTTACAGGGAGGCATATGCAAAGAGAAAAACTCATGAATAAATCTATCTCAGGCTACTGCCCATCAGTCCACCCAATTGTAAATGGGTTCCAACATCTGCTTGGGTCAAGGAAAAGGGTGCAAGACTGAGAAATTTATCTCTAAAGACCAGCTGATAAGCAAGAAAGCTGTACCTTTCTGATACTATGCTCCTTTGTCACGTTCTGTGCTTTGAGTCCACGTCTTTTGATATGAATACGTTATTTTTCTGAACCAGTTGGTTTGATCGCTCTATTTTTTTTTTTCATTTTTCCACGACATTCTATCTGAACTTTTTTATCAGTTTATGTACAGAAAATCACCCTTGAGTTTCACACTTTCATAACTCAAAAAATTATATCATGTATGTATATGTTTAGTGTAGCTGACTAAGGAAACGTCTGCACTTTGACTTTGTTGTATCATATTTAAAATTTTTAACAAAGTATCTGAAACAATGCAGATGTTGTTCTCAAATACAGTGAATAAATGAACAGAACATACAACTAAGCTTTCCAAAATCAGCTTTTCATAATGGAAAGTGTGGGCTTAGCTGTTATCAAATATGGCAATCCTTAATCCTTATAGATATTTCATTTCTCTAATATAGTTATATATTACATTCAACATAAATGAGATATGACTGCTGTAGAAATGTTCGTCTCTTGATTAAAGCTTTGAAATTAAAATAACGTTTGGCTAACTGTTCCTGCGAAATTGATACCTGCTTAAGTTTATGTATCTTTGCTTATAAGTTCCTAGATGAATTATTCCTTTACTGAAGTGTACATGAAAGCTTATCCCCTTTCCTTTATGAAAATAATGGTAGCTGGATAATAGGAGATTTTAAATTGCAATAATGATTCTGTGAAATTTGTCCAGAAATCATTGGATAAAGTTTCTGACTCAAAAGTGATCCGGCTTCATATTGGAATATTATGTAATGGGTTGCGAGCCAAATCACATGTTTCCATCAGCACAGGATACGAGTCACTCATCAGTTCTCAGGTTCTGCTGTTTTCAGTGAAAGGATATTATGCCCCGCATTATTCCCGAAGAATAATAAGAGGAAACGATCGTTTTTTTTTAATTATCTTCGTCTGCCACATAGTAAATAGTAGCTACTATGATGCTGCCATTCTCTGTATTATTCAAGCATTTTCAAGCTTATAATTTCCATACATGTGAACATAAACGGTTCAGTAATCATGAGAGTATAACTGTAGCAGTGATCCATGTCTTGTAATTTCACGTACGCCACCCTTTTAGGAGACAAGGTTTAAATGTTGAAAAAATGTTTGGATATATTATTAACAGCCACACTGATGTCTTAACTTCTCGAATTCCTTTGAGTCCTATGAGAAACGACTGAAGAAGCCACTTTCATGCTAGTGTGATTGACGTTCCCTTTCAGCCAACTATTCCCAGCTGATACTATCACATACTGTTCTCCCCTTGGTTGGGCGAAGGACATGTACAAGCCATCTCCCGTTCTTCAGTATCTCATCCGCGTAGGGCACTTCCGTCATTTCCCTTATGGTATTATTTCTTTATTATTTCTAACCCTGTCCAAGTATCTGCCAACTAATGTTTTTATTAAAGCTTTATTCTCAAATCAAGTAAATATTTTACATAGTTTCATGAGCGTATACCAATATAAATTGCGCTAGACTGAAAAACATAAAATCTTACTTTTGTATAGAGTTTATCTATCTAATTTCCAAATCTGACTCATGCTGCCTGTTTTGTCATTTGTATCCTCAACAAATTCCAACTAAGAGAACCTCTACTGGATATTGCTCCTAAATAGTTGAGACCCAATACTCCCCTCTCCCTTTAGTTCTATCTCCTCCTTTAGTGCAGACTTTGCCCTCAATTTTTTTTAATATAAAATTTACCCTAATTCCCATCTCTCTAGATGTGTGATAAAAGTCTACCAAGCTGTTCCCCTGATTAAATCAACTTCATCTTCATATTCTGTCTGTCAACTTTCTAGCGTCTGCTCCACTCTAAACTTGCTCTTCCTTTTCCAACTACATTTTCACGGTTAACTTCAATTAGTTTTCCATATTTAACGTGAATACGGAGAAGTCTGCAAAGCCTCTCAGTGGAAATAATATCTTTTTATCGGTGATGTACTTGAGAAGCTGAAGCATTTCGAACGACATTTGCCCTGTATAATTTCTCTGTATAACAAAAAACCACCCAAATTCTTCATCAAATGAAGAACCATGATATATAGCATACAAAAATAATATTTGCAATATTTTTAAGATTGTCATTAAAAATGGATCCTTGATTCACAGTGAATCATTTCTGAATTCTCGTGATAAATCCGTAGCCCAATCTAGAATCTCTCTCTCTCTCTCTCTCTCCCCAGCAAATTATTTCTGTTTTCAATTTAACTTTCTCTAGTGCAGTTTACGTAAAGTTTTTTTTTATCCTTTCTTCTGATACCTAAGAAATTACCATAACGATATTTGAAATCATTTGAGTTACATGATTATGACATATTTCTATTTCCAAGTTTGCGAAGTCACAACAGTTGCAAAAATTGTCAAAACGACTGTACGCATTTCTCTCTAAATATAAAAATTTCTAAGAAACTTTAATTTAATTTCATTGGCCAACCAAATTCCAACCATACGTCACCTCAAAACCTTTAAATGTGTGTAATCAGTTTTCCTGTTTTCAGGAAAAACAATAAAACTGGATGTGAAGCTGTATATTCCATCCAACGGCTTTTATTGCACTGAGCTGGGCAACTAATCTGAAAAGGCGTTTTGGAAAATCGATGAAACTGAGAAAAGTGAAATGTACTTCAGATAACTGAGGCCAGCAGTCACGGGATTCAACTGAAGGTTTCACAATGTTTTTGTATTCAGGAGCCAAGACCTTTGAGACAGTTGAAACACCTTCTAACATAATCAAGTTAACCGACAGTCATACATAATTAATGTCAGACCAATTTATGCGAGCAGTTTGAGAGGACAACGGTATGAAGAATAAAACACTTGAACGTAACTTACATTGAAAATCTACCAAAAATGTCAGGGCTCAATTTTGTCGTTTTATTACCACGGCCTTCACCGACTGAAGAATAAATAGAAATGGAAGTTTGGCGGCAGAAAATGAATCAACTACTGACGTTGCAAACTCAAAGGTCTTAAACCAATAAAGGTTGGTGACGTCAAGCAGCAGAACAACATCAAAGTGAAGATTTGCAAAAAGATTAAGTAGTTGATATACTGTATTTATTCATTTATTAATAATCATTTTTAATTTCTCTGATGAGTAGTCCCTCAATGTAAACTTGTAATCACACACCCACACACACACACACACACACTATATATATATATATATATATATATATATATATATATATATATATATATATATATATATATATATATATAATATTGTATATATATATATATATATATATATATATATATATATATATATATATATATATATATATATATATATATATATATATATATATATATATACATATTTCTTACTCACCACGGGACCAAACCCCGTTCTTTCGATTGAGAGTCCAGGGCATTAGCAATTCGGGCACAAAGATCATAAAAGAAGTTGGAGCCTACATACTTGGGGTAAGTCGAATGAAATGTTAGCAATTCGAGTACTGATGGGTCGGGGAGTCGCCTGCCCGGGAAAAAAACTTTAGGTACGTAAGTAAATAAATTTAGGTTCCAACTCCTTTTATGATCTTTGTGCCCGAATTGCTAATGCCCTGGACTCTCACTCGAAAGACCGGGGTTCGGTCCCGTCGCGAGTCAGAAATTTATTTCTATGAAACACGTTCCCATGTGTTCATTTCCATATATGCTATATACATTGACATATATATATATATATATATATATATATATATATATATATATATATATATATATATATACATATATATATATATATATATATATATATATATATATATATATATACTTTATACACACACACATATATATATATATATATATTACATATATAAATACATATATATGCATATATATACATATATATATACATATATATACATATATAAGGTCAGTGAATTAAGGCGTACCAGCAAAATGTAAGTTTTAAAACCTTACAAGAAAATTAAGAAAATGCGATGGAAAGTTGAATAAATGCGAAAAGTGCAGATATGCTGAAGTGGTCTTGTCCCCAGTGAAGAATATAATACAGACTTGAGGAGGTGATTCATCTCCACCGCCTTCCTTTCCCGACTTGCTCTGTCCTTCCCTCTTATGCAAAATATGCCGGAAGATGCATTAGCAATTCTTAGGTAGGCATCAGAGGTGCCTCACACTGAGGGACCTCCTGGGGCAACCCCCAGGCGAACTGTAAGGTCTGTACAACACCTTCATGGCAAAGATGAGATGCTGCCAAATACAAATAAATAGGTAATGCTGTGAAGCGCCGATGGCAACAGATCTCGCCTTGTGCAGGATATAAAAATCATTATGGTGCTCATCATACAAATACACACCCTTACACTTGCGGGGGGTGGGGTGGAGAGAGAGAGAGAGAGAGAGAGAGAGAGAGAGAGAGAGAGAGAGAGAGAGAGAGAGAGAGAGAGAGAGAGACCTTAAGTCTGAAGTCTTCATCTAAATTCATAACATACCCAAGTGTAATAGCCACATCTTACTTGACCTCTCTCTCTCTCTCTCTCTCTCTCTCTCTTTAACTGCAATTTTTCAACGTTCGCCGCTCGATGAATTTATTTTCTCCCAAGTTGGCACCAAATGCTTTATCTATCTACGGAGTCTTGTTAAGACGATAAAGTATCAGAAAGGTAGGAAAAATTATCTCTTTTGCATCTCGCTTTGCAAAAGAACATTTCTATTAATTGAGTAACAAAGGATCTCAAGTTGTTTGAAAGATCAGAGTGGGCACTTTTTCACGAACAAGAGGAAATATGAGTAAATACAGTATTTAACGATGAGGATCATGATATAAAGAAGCACAAGAGTGTTATTGTACATCAATGCAAAAACTGAGCTGAAATATGAATCGAAAAGAAGCCTTATAGTTACGAACGAAACAAACCACTAGGAGTGCATTGCATTACAGATAATACAACTGGACCTGTATCATTAGAATGACTTATTGAAAGGTCATCTCAGAAATGACAACCAAGGAGTCAGTTTTTCACTGGGAGGGCAAACGGCATTTGAAAAGTTTCATTTCAGAAGTTATTGGAAGGTACATTGGCAAAAAAAAAAAAAAAAAAAAAAGAGTTCAGGGCAAGGCGCAAGGACAGTATGTGTTTCCTTAACTTGTGAGAATGCATTTTCTTATATAGTATGAAAACACTTTTTATTACTGAAGCAATACAGTTCCTCTTAGCAGGCTTAAAAGTATGTATTAAACTAGGATTAAACTAGGAAGGGTTAGGTAAGAGTGGAGCTCTCCCTCTCTCTCTCTCTCTCTCTCTCTCTCTCTCTCTCTCTCTCTCAACTAGACGACAGTGGAAGAGAAGCAGTTAAACAAAGAGACGGAAAGGGAAATAGTTTTAATAAAGGAAGAGATGGTTTTAGTAACCAAGATGGTAATTTACCAACTTTAAACAAAAGTGAATGAAGGCTGAAGTGAGATATGAAAAAGGTCAAATGCAAGACTGAAAAGCTATATTTGGGAGACAGAATTGGAGTAGGCAGAGGTTATATGATCCACTACAGGAATGGCTGGAGACCAGACCACAAAATAATGTCAGAGGAGTACATGGGAAAAGAAGTAGGTATATCCCTAAACAAAACTCTGCACAGACCTATTGGTGATTCTATTCTTCACCAATGGCACATTCAAAGCTATTCCAGAGATTCTGTAAGCCCCATTATGCATCAGTGTTCATTTTAAATCATTGAGGAAGCTGAGAAGTACGATGAAATTTAAAGATGTCAAATGGTCAGGTTTGTTAAAAATATAAATAGACAAAAGAGAGCAAAAAGAACATGACAGATCATCCAGTGTAAGTGAAGACAGAGAAAGAATACCTTAAATGGCTCAATGACTTCGTATGTCAGAAGTCTATTTGATAACAAAGATGACAACATTACCGAAAAATAGATGACGAATTATAGATAAGTCGTACAAACTGGTGAAGAGTTCGACAGAATCTACGATTAGTTCCTTTGGATGTCACATACTTTGTGTACTCTGGCTGAGTTTCCTATATATCTATACCTCTCAGTATTAACACAGGAGAATCTATGCACAAGACACTAAATAACATAGAAGACTTTTACGGCAGGAAATATAAGAGAGTGAAAATGCATGATGACTAGCATTTTTTATATAAAGCATTTTGAAGTCTTTTATACGAATATATTGACACCAAGCTGATTCACTCACTAAAGCTTGATAACAGGTGGTTATGACAGGTGAGGGACAGGTTGGGGTAAACACCCGCCAATTCTGTAAAAGTGCTTCATATCTTCCTTCAAGAAGACACAAATGCTATCTTGGTTAGAGGTGGCATCATAGTAAAAGACTTCAGGCTTGCATATCAAGGGAATATGCAAATTACAGTCAACTGAAATCTGTTCCTGCAAGAATAAAAACTTTTGTATATAGATATTTACTCCTGTGGAGGTATTGCCCAAAGAACATGACTGGTGTTGCTCTACTATCTGGAAATGTCAGCTTCCCAGTCATGTTTGTGAGAGGGAAACGAATGTCTCCTGTTATGACGTGTAAACTTTGGCATATATGACGCTGCAGCTGACACAGTCCAGTGCCAGAGTAGGGCTTGTCTGTTTCCTCACTTTAATAAAATAGGAACTTTGGTTTCCTGTGTGGGGCAGGAAGAACAGTTTGGTAGGTAGCATATCACTGCAAATTCCAAGATAATTATTCTATTCTGCCCGCCCCCCTCAAAACATTATTTAAAAAGTGAGAGAGGCAGTTGTATCTGCCATATACAAATTAGCCATTAGCTGTTGTGTAACTAACATGTATCTGACCTGACCAGCAAGAATTTGGTTATTTGCTGCTAGGTGGAATAAGATCGTGGAGGGGCTGAACAGAGGTAAGTCATACACATTAAGGTTGTCCCCAACGGTGCTGGAAGGTTTCTTCAGTAGCAGCCCAGGGTTCTGGAACTGGAAAGCAGAACACTAGAAGCTTCTTTGCTTCATGCATGGTATACACATCAATTACTGGAAGCCCCTAAACCTTAACAGCCATTTTGGTACATGAGGGTGCAGGGATCACTCTGTCCCCAAGACCTGGCCCTGGTGGCAAATGAAGTAGTCTAATATCACATTCCAACTCCTGTGATGTATTTGTCTCACAGCTCGTTGGCATGGTGAACCATCCACTTGCACACCTGCCCTACCAAGCTGTAAAGAGAGAGAGAGACTAAGTAATTCTTTGCTTGTTAACATGTCATCATGGTCATGTTACCACTCATCAACACTACCAAGTAGCCCATCACCTGATCTGGAATGCTTGCAAGTTAAAATTACCTCAAGTCATGGCACAAAGATGAAAGAGACACTGAAGTGTGTGCCCCACCATTCCTTCAGTGCATCCAGGAACATGAGTATCTGTGGAAGGGCGGGATCAGCAGAACACCCACGAAGTAGTTCCAATCATCCAACCTCCAAGCAAGATTTCCATCACTTCCTGGAAAGTGTCAGAACACAGATGGCTCTGCCTGTGAGGCACAAGTTCCTCCAAGAATGACAAGTGATCAATAAGGGTCTGTCAAAGCTGCCCCATAGGAAGGTAGGGACATCAGTGCAACCAATGACCAGCATGTCCACCTAGTTCCTCCCTACACCACCAACCTTCAGAACTTTGAATTATCTTCCTTCAAAGAGACGCCAGAAAAGCCAAAATCCACCAGTGTATTGAGCCTTAGGCTCAACCACCATGAAGCTGCGAATGAAGGAAAGACAAACAACCCTATAGCTCCTGCTTTGGCAGCCGAGAAAAAAATCCCTTCTGCAGGAAGCTGTTCAAAAGAAGATTATTTGTCAGTATATAGACTTGCAAATATATATATGTTCGCTGCCATGTTAGACGTGGCGAAGCAGCTTAGATAAGCAACAGTAGAAAAGATAGTTCTCTGGCCTGGATGGGTCCACTTGTAAGGTCAGGTCTCAGCCTCCAGTAGGAAGTAATATTTCTGTTACCATGTCACAGGCAAGGAAGCAGCTTAGATAAGCGAAGGAGGAAAGATGGTTCCCTTGTCTGGATATCAAGAATTCTTATCACCTCAAAAGTGACAATCATTATTTAATGGACGGA
This sequence comes from Macrobrachium rosenbergii, assembly GCA_039081455.1. NCBI lineage: Eukaryota > Metazoa > Arthropoda > Malacostraca > Decapoda > Palaemonidae > Macrobrachium > Macrobrachium rosenbergii. The sequence continues at coordinate 2,152,166 of JANJGK010000042.1, forward strand.
TTGATGCTAGAAGTAGAGGAGGGCTATCAGACGTAGCCATAACATTGTGGGATGAATTTTTTAAAGGCGGTGAATAGGTTGTGGAAAGGCCACTATTCGCAGATAATATAGTGATGACTGGGGATATTGAAGGGAAACTGAAGCAGTAAAACAACGTGAGAATATGAGAAGTTTATATATTTGATAAGGTGGAGGTGATTTGCGGTTGTAATATACGAGGCCATTGGAAATTCTGACCTCTTTTATGTTGTTGAATCTGAGAAGAAGTTTTAGAAAAACGAAGGAAGTTGATGACAGTGATTTAACCATATCATAATGACTCAACCAATCCATCCCTGTTGGCTGCTGTTAGAGTTGATTAAATATAATCTTCATGTCTATAATTATTTCTGTGATGAATAATAATGTCAAATCCTCACAGTGGATGTAGTCTAAACTAAAAACTGAGATACAAAACAGCGGTAGCAATGAACCCAGTAATATTAAAAAAAAAACTCCCAGTCACGAATCTGAAAAGAATTTCATTCATAAGGAGCGGGTCTTTGTGTAATTTAATTTACTCTAATTTAACGAACACAGAGAGAGAGAGAGAGAGAGAGAGAGAGAGAGAGAGAGAGAGAGAGAGAGATTTCTATCAAATCTATTGTCGGAGGAATGAATTTCCAGAGTTTCAGTTGGACTTCTTCCTTGTTAACGGGGATTCCCCGCATCACCTCCACATGGGATTCGATTCCCAGACTTCCTTCTGTTTCTTTCCTTACTCTGCATTTCGAAGCTTAATCTGGTTCCCCCTTTTTCTGATCTTAAATCAATAAAATATTCTTGCGTTCATTCGTCTCTCTCACGAGATCAAAAACACAACATTAAAACCAAGGTTTATGAAGACGGAGATAAAAATACGAACCAAAGGAACAAGAAAATTGTTGAAGTTAACAGAAAGAAATCGTGGAAATGATTACTCACACGCTGTATAGTACAGGAGGAAAATATCTTTGCTCATCTGATAACATAATAACTGAGGAAAATGACTGTCTCACACGTCAGCTGAATCGATGGCGATTGCAATAAATCCCTAAAAATTTGTTATAATAACATCTTCATGTAATGCACAGTCCAGAGACTTCCTAGTACTCTAATGTCATCCTTTGGAGCTTCCGGTTCAAAAACGCCCTCTTTATCTTGAGCATTTCAAGAAAATATATTTTTCCAAGGGGAAAAAAATTAACAAGGAAAGATGGTATCTTTTCCGCTGGGTTCAAAAGCACACTTTAGCTGAATGATTCTAAGCGATCATTTTACCTTCATCAGGGTCACGGGATTCAGGTCAACAATTATATGAACAATGAAGAGGATTATTTTCATTGGCTGAAGAAAGACTGACTTTACCGGAGAAAATTTTACAGTCAAATGGTTTCTGTTATTAGTAAGTCATATTATGCAAACGCAAGTATTAAGAACATTAAAAGATTTCCCAAGAAATTACTTCTTCTTCCAGTCATCACTGATAAATATCTGAACGACTGTTATTGTAACCGACATTTTGGCAATAATGTAAAAAAAAGCGCCCAATTCTACGATATCTTAATTGTTTTCACTATTGCGGCAGAATGATTTTAACCCTTCGGGTTTAACGCTTTTAAATAAACCTAAAAGAAATTTCCGAGATATTTTGGTTCAGATAATAGCTTAATTCTCCTTTAATTCTCTCTCCATTTCCTTTACTCAGCCACTTATCATCATCCTGCCTGCTCTTCTCCCTATCTCGTAATTAGGATAGGGATTAATACCTCGCTGTGACCTTTAGTAAAATCCGTAATTATTCCTTTCAACTACAATATCCCGCAATTAGGTATTAATTCCAGACGAAGAAATCAAGTGGAAAAAAATGACTATTTTCCGAAAGTAAACACAAGACAAATTAAGTCAGTGGCTTCCACCACAAATGATAAAGGATTATTTGTTTAGGTGTTCGAACTTTTGGGCGAAATTGTGCATGATTAAAAGAACACCTGCATGACTTGTTTCGTGGTGCTAACTTTAGACGTCCAGACCAGCCGTGTATGTGGACTTGATTTAACTTTTCCTTTCTGTGTTTATTTCAGATAATTATACTATTCTTCTTTTCAAGTTAGTCGGTAAAATGCATATACAGTTGTTTGATTTTACCCTGACACTTGTGATATCAGCAATTCTGTTGTCTTCCCCTCGAACCACGACAAGATACTGCTGGCTGACCCTTTTGAGCCAGTTGTGAGTGAGAGGCGGAGGACCTCGACACCAAAGAATGCTCATTAGTCAAACCACACTATCTATGAGGATCAACTAGACCTCCATATTCTACTTTATGAAAAACGTTCTTTGACTTTCACACCAACATTCTTCCTGGACCTGAAACCCTTTCCCATTGGCTATTCCGTATTTTCTTTGCTATGCAGTTAAAACCTTCTTATAAAGAAAACCCGTCACTTTCTCCTTCCAAGAAAAGCGTAAAGAGTTATACGAGCTTTAGCACAGAGTCGAATGGATGCCTTCAATGGTGGATGACATATATGTACTTGTTTATGGAAACTGTAATATTGATGTTTGACAACAAACGGAACAGTTTACGAACTACTGGAGAACAGAGAAACACAGGCTACCATCACTGGAAACCCAGACTTGAGAAATTCATGTCAAGGTCTACCAGAATCACTGGAAACCCTGACTTGAGAAATTTATGTCAAGGTCTGCCAGAATCACTGGAAACCCTGAGTTTAAGAAATTCATGTCAAGGTCTGCCAGAATCACTGGAAACCCTGACTTGAGAAGTTTATGTCAAGGTCTGCCAGAATCACTGGAAACCCTGAGTTAAGAAATTCATGTCAAGGTTTGCCAGAATCACTGGACACTCAGACTTAAGAAACTTATGTCAAGGTCTGCCAGAATGTCTGGAAACCCTGACTTAAGAAATTTATGTCAAGGTCTGCCAGAATCACTGGAAACTCAGACTTAAGAAATTTATGTCAAGGTCTGCCAGAATGTCTGGAAACCCTGACTTAAGAAATTTCTGTCAAGGTCTGCCAGAATCACTGGAAGCCCAGGTTTCTGCAAGTTTACGACAGGATCTGCTAACATATAATCTTGTCAGATATCCACTTCACCAACGAGCATTTGTGAGCTGATAGGTTACAGAATATTTGGAAGGATCTCAACACGTTGAGGAACATAAGTCACTAGCTTTCTTTTTCGTATCAGAAAGTTGTGATCTTTGAAAATTTAGTTCTGTACAAGGCTGCCAAATCTTCAAGAAACCAAACCCCACAAGGTTTGTCTGTGTAAGGAGTATATTGGCACACTGAAAATTTGTACACCATCCCATCATAAACATCTAAGGCCAATGCCAATACATACAATTGTTCAATTATTAATCATGAATTGAAGAAAAGGCTTATTTCGTTTAATAACTTACATTTACCAAGATTTATAGTTTCATAACAGTTTTTTTATGAAAACCAGTACAGCCAACCCTCAAATCATACCCACTGATAAAGAGTAGAATCTTCCTTGGCAAAACCTTTTTCCTGAGTTACAGAACTTGAGAAAAAAATTAGCGGTACGATCTGCTTATTCCATGTGCAACTGAGAAGCATCTTTTATTCATGAAGTAAATTGAGCACCCGATAAGACAAAATGGATCCTACGACAATAATTATATAGAGTTTTCATTTCTGCCAGGACTGAAGCAAGTGACTCAATAACACCGACACCAAAAACATCTGCAGTGATGCCAGCTGTTACTGAGAGAATGATAGATGACTGCACATATTAATCATTGTTAAATAATTATGTTAAAAGGCCAATTCACCCCATAGAAAACCCAACTATCATATTCTAGTTCAGTCTGTGGTGGAAGGTGGGACAGCACGTCAAATTATGCCCAGTAAGATCAAATATGGCAAATGGATGGCCTCATTGTGTGCCTGTTCAACCAAGCACAAGGATCCACAATAGTGATTCGGTCTCTTTGAGTGGAGCAAGCCACGACATCAAGAGACTGACAACTAGAGACTAGAATGAGCCAGATTCAGCTCCTTACGGGAGTAAGTGGTGCAGCATGTATAAAACTTGATGTTACTTATGAGATAAACTAAATTTCAAAGTTAGTGATTCAGAAAAGTAGAAAAGTATATAACAAATTATGTCCTGCCACCATGTGTTACTTGCTAGTAGCTCCTGTTCGTAATCCCATAATTTGCTCATCTGTATTAGAATTAGCAGTGTGCATTAGCAATTTGAAATAAATTTATGGAAATCATAATTGGTTATGAGTTTGATTCTCGAATAATTCTGTCCTTTAAATTGGATACCGTTCATTCATTTGTGTTTATATTTCAGTGCATTCGGTAACAGGTTAGGCAGCTTGTTGGGAAAAGTCAATTTCACTTTGTAATCAGGCACAAATAGTTTGCCAGTGATTTACCTCACTGATGAATTCTATCAGTAATTGATTCCAGCAACAATATTAATGTACATGCATTCTTGCATTTCAAAGAACATGTGTAATTGGCATTGATTGCAGTGGTGTTTTACCAATTTTTGCTACAGAAATTCTTTAAAGCAATTAGTCACTCTTATAAGAATTTTCTGTAACGGTCTGCGTTAATTGATTTGTACTACGGAAATAAAATCTGTTTGCACTGTAAATTTAAAACTAGTTATATATATATATATATATATATTATATATATATATATATATATATATATATATATATATATATATTATATATATATATATATATATATATATATATATATATATATATATATATATATATATATATATATATTATAAATGTCTTTATGCAATGAATGTCATCTTGCTAGTTAAAGTTCTGAAGCCCTTGTGGTGTATCATTCTGAGGACCCTTTCATAACGGCACCCAAACAAGGACAACCTACTGCTGTAGAATTTTCCTGCACAGGAGGTTCAACAACAGCTCTGTTATTAAAGCATGAATGTGACCGTTGGGTTTTTTGTCTCCGCAGTCTTTCCTTATCAAGAGCATTTTATGTTCACACACACATATATATAATATATATATATTTATATATATTATATATATATATATATATATATATATATATATATATATATATATATATATATATATATATATATATATATTAGTGTGCGTGTGGGACGAATGCATTGGTACTGAATCATAGGGAAATTAAAATTAAAAAAAAAACTTTCTTGTATATCAATCTGCACACCTTTCCTTAAGAGGGGTAATTTAGTCTTGCAGAAGTTCTCTGTACAGGTGGTTCAACCACAGATTTGTAAATGAAGTAGGAATATGCCAACGACCTGTGAGTTGTTTTATCTCGGGTCCACTTCTATTAGGGGATATACGAATATATATATATATATATATATATATATATATATATATATATATATATATATATATATATATATATATATATATATATATATATATATATATATATACTCGTATATGGAAAACAGAAAAGGGAGAGAAAGAAATATTGAGTATAGGTTTCCATAGGATCGAGAGCTCATGGAATAAATAAAAAAAATATATTGAATTCTTTCAAGATATATTACACTGTACGTGGAAACAAAAAAAATGGAGCAATGCAGTATTTTCATGAGGGGAGAGGTCTGCATCAAAAATCTACTGTATAAGAAGAGAAATATATCGTGAGAGATTAACCAGAGATTTCAGAGAAATGTCTCTTCCATTTCATATTCGTGGCACGTTATGCCCTACCCTCCCCTCGCCTCCCCCACCGTGACTGAATGAATCTGTGGCATATAAAGTAAGCGTCCGGTTAAAACTTCTTCAGTGCGCTTTGAATTAATATGATGTTTGGACCGGACCGTCTGTCTTTCCGCGGATTTATTCATTTCTTTTCGCTCCCTACTTTCATTTTAAATCTGTGCATGGGGATGTCAGTTAACATATTTTTCTTTCTTTCTTTCTTTCATGCATGTATATATATATATATATATATATATATATATATATATATATATATATATATATATATATATATATATATATATATATATATACGGTGCTAGGACCGTTCGTTACTGGACCGTTCGTCCCCGGACACTTCGTTAACGGACATTTTGCTACAGGACAGTTCGTTACTAGGACCCTTCGCTACCAGGCCATTACGCTACCAAGAGCTTTTTTTTTTTTTAGATTTGTTGTGAGCTCATATTTTTTAATTAGATAAATGTGACAATAATAATAATAATAATAATAATAATAATAATAATAATAATAATAATAATAATAATAATAATAATAATAATAATAATAGTTTGTCATTTTTGTTATATATAATACAATAGTAATACTATATATTTATTACAAAATTGAAATATTAAAAATATTTACTGTACTAGTTTGGTCATATATTAGTTTAGTCATGTATTATGAAATAAAAAGAAAGTTTTTATTAATATAGCTTCAAATTATGAGCAATAGCTCGAAGAAAATCCATTTTACATTCAGGGTTGTAGCGACTAATAACATTAAGAACCCTCTGCTCAGAGTTCTTATACTTTCTTTTCTTTGAAGGTAGATTGCCGCAATTTACTTGTATGATTTTTGTCCTCGCTAGTCCTTCGTTTTTCAAGGCATCAATCAATTTCTATATATTTGGATGTGAGCTTGTAACTGAAGTTCTAAGAGAGCTATGAAAACCCTCTAAGTTGTTATTTGTCCTGGGCATTTCATTGACTGTCCTCTGATACACATTCCACAACTGTATAGGAAACAGGGGTTCTAGTCGTCTTCTCCTTGATCCCCGGCCTCGTTCACCACCAATGTAATTTGTAGAAAAGTACGAATTTATTTCTTCTGGAATTTCATTATCATCGATCAACTCCTCAAACCCTGAAAGAACGTCATTTGGCGGTAAAAATGCCAGTGCTGGGAAACAGCGCACTTTTAAACTAAATTCGTCGTCTTGATGATATCGTTCCTTGTACCCTGCTTGAACTGTATGTTTGTAAACATTCTGAGACAAATGAAATAAACAACAGCTAACTTCTGTTTCTTGAAAAACAGCCTTCAGTGAATTAATGACAGCCTTTTCAAAATGAACCGCAATGCGATCTGCCTCATGATTTTGTACGAGGTCTTTAATTACAGAAAAAAAGCGCTTGTAAGTGGCTTCGGTTTTATCAGGTAGTAGTGCAAAAAGTCGGGGAATACTTATGTCTTTAGTTTGTATATGCAACGTATAAAACTGATAGTATATAATTGGACAACATTTGAATGTTCCATCACCTGCCCATACTTTAAACTTTTTCAAATCACTTAATCCATCTGCAGATGCAAATACCAAAATCCTTTCGAGATCGTCTTCGCCACTGTCGTATTGCAGAAATAATGACCCAGTACTCAGTTTGGCGTAGTCTTCGGGAATCAGATATCCATGCCTTATTTGTGGAATTGGAGGAGATTTATTTTCCTTTTGCCTCCATCGGCGTATATTACGACTTATATTTGATGGACAAGGAAGTTCAGCTATGGCACATTCATGTAAATTCTTTAATTCAGTAGCAATCAAAGTACGTGAAGAGTCCTGGGTTCCAAGAGCTTTATCTTTGATTTGATTGCTTGCACATTTTGCACTTACAGAAGAAGCCGCGGTAGTAGATTGTGTTCACCGACTTCCTTTATTATTATATAATTATCCTCCTCAACGTTTGTGTGTACTCTTGCTTTACACGTCCGATTTTCACACATCCAATATTGTTTTGTCCCATCACTATTTTCCTTCTGCTTACAGTATATGTAATTCAAATCATCCACCAACTTGATTTGTTTTCTTCTGGATTCAATCGTCCTGGGCATCTTGACTAAGGGTTCAGTCACTTTTAAAAAAGAGATACTTAGCAAATGAAATACGTTGGTTTAGTTACAGTAACAAAGTAAAATGTATAATAGTATCCAGTATTTAAGTAACAAGGTAAGATGTATAATAGTAATTATGTTAACAA
>JANJGK010000042.1:2167693-2177693 GCA_039081455.1 Macrobrachium rosenbergii
TCTTAGGAAAAAAAAAACCATAACCAATGAAAGAACAATAATCATGTAAATCTCCTTTATATGGGAATAATATATAACTCAGATAACAGATTATTAATATGAATTTGCTAGTTACTGAGAAACTGTCACCATGGCTCATCAATTGTGCATTGAATGGCAGTCTGTGCGCCTGCGCCACCGGGCGAATCGTTGCCAGATACCTCTCGCTGAATATCCTAGCTATAAGGCTTATGACCGAAATATTAAGGCAACTGATAGAATATTTTGTGACGCAATGTATATATGCATATATATACATATATGCATGCATATACATATGTATATACATATCTATATACGTATACATATATATGTATGTGTATATATATATATATATATATATATATATATATATATATATATATATATATAATATATATATATAGATATATATATATGTATACGTATATACATACTATATATGTATATTATATATATATATATATATATATATATATATATATATATATATATTATATATATATATATATATATATATATATATATATATATATATATATATATATATATATATATATATATATATATATATGACCCGATTCACAGTCATATATAGGTTCTACCAGTACAAATAAAACGCGTATGATACAATTAACACATGTATTTTCCTTAATAGTTACACAGGGGACTGTTGCTACTATTACGATACCTAATTGTGAAATTATAGTCGGAAGGTAATTTAAAGTGACGCGCCATCACTGTCTTCCAGATGCGGACCTTACCCCACCGACCGCTAAACCCTTACTGATCTTTAACTTTTCAAACTGAACATGCTTAGGTCATAGACCTTAGCTGATTGGTCTCTTATAATCGAAAGGAACCAATAAGGGTCTTCGATATATGGCGTTCGACAAATCAGCAGTATCTGTTCGTTACTCAGATCACAAAGGCATACAAACAACTGGCAGGTTTTCTGTTACATCTCAAACATGAATTTCTATATAAATCAGTTCACCACTCGCCCCTAAAAGTTCTGAGTCTCGCAGGATTCACAACAATATTTTTTTTATTAGTTTTCTCTGCTATCTGTGCACTGCCACTTGAGTACCATACCTCCTGACATATGTTATGAACAATTCATGCAGAAACAAAAACTAAAACTTAGCAAGCCAGGGTCAAATTGCGGGTTACAATTAGCAATTTACAGTGTTATGAATTCCATGCATCACATTGCTATGATTTTATATATTCTTTTTATGATAAAAAAGAGAGAATTATATAGGACCAATGGAGTAATAATTTATAGCTCCACACATTAACAAACACAACTTTCTTAGAATTTGGACTGAAATATAGAATTTGGACTGAAATAACCTGCAGTTCAATCAACCAAAACAAGGCAAAAACCAGATTACTGTCAATCATCCAGACAAAATAATTTTGTAAAAATCACACAAATTGAATGACAAGAATAAATGACATGAAATAGACGTGAACAAAGTCAACCACGAAAAATGAAAGAAAAGATCCTGGAATGCAAGTACAGTACACAGACACGTTTAAGATGTTTTCTTTTCACAACAGCACCACACCAATATTTGCAACCTTCCTCCGTAGGCTATGCACACTGGGTGCACTGGGTGCACTGTTTAATGATCCCCAGAGAACTGATGCTTGCACGTCATTTTCACTCTCCTCCCCCAGATACCCAGGCAGTCCCGGGAAAGGGGGTACTGGCTTATTCAGGTGCCACATCAAGACGTCTTCTTTGACGGGATGCATGTGTGATAGGTGGTGCTCGCCTTGGGCACCGCTTTTAATATGCTGGATCACCGCAGTCTTTTAATTTCTTTCACACAATACGATCCTAAGTAGGCGGACTCGAGGTTATGTTTCCTCGGTTGCAGCCTTTTCAGATAGATTCTGTCCTATATTTGTATCTTAGATGTTTGCGTGCAGAATCGCTAATCATATTTCGTCTGATACTTTTCATTGGTCCTCAACAAAAGCGTCTGCATTGTCTGAAACACTCTTCGGGTCAGGTTACAGAACATCACCCGGTATTGTTCGACACTATATATTGGTAAAGTTCTAGGGTCCTTGATCACAGTATATGGCAATGAACGGTCCTGTCCGTACACTGAAAAATACGGGGTATCTCTTATGGAGCCATTATACGCTATATTAAGCGCAAGTTCCGCCACTGGCAGCAGCATCTCTACCCACTGATTTGGACTGTCTGCTACTAAATATTTCAGAATATTTGTTACTTCTCTATTATGAGATTCAACTAACCCGTTGGCTGAAGGTCGGTAAGGTGTGATCGTGAAATGTTCTATGTTTAACATTTTTGTTAGGTCTTTTATTACTTCGTTAATAAATTCACGTCCACTACCACTGATCAATGAATGGGACAGCTGAACTTCACTATGAATGAATACAAGGCTCTGGCAACTGATATCGCAAATTTATCCACCATCGCATGTGTGCGTATACCACATGAATGCATCCACCATCACGCACGCATACCTGAATTGCTCGTCCCCTAGGAGGAAGGGTCCCACAACATCATTGTGTACTCTGGCAAATTTGATTGGCTCCTCTGGCCAAATTTCAGCTTTCAGAATAGTATGTTCATGGTTTTTCATGGTATTACAGATGTGGCACTGGGAGATGAATTTTACAATGTCTTTTTTCACCCCTACCCAAAAAAAAGATTCTCGTGCCCTCTTGAGTGACCTTTCTATACCTATATGTCCTGCATAGGGACTTACATGTATCATGTGAATGGCTTTCTCAACCAAAGAGGGAGGAAGGACGATGCGAGATCGGATATTGCCCGGTCTTTTCTCATATTTACAAAAGATATCTCCTTCAAGGAAGAACATATCTTTGGGCACTGTTAGAAAATCAGGAAACTCTTTACTCGCACCCCCTACACAAGCCTCAACATGTTCAATCCAGGCTTTGGACTTCTGACCCCTCATCACCTCTTCCACACTCCAACCACACAAATCAATCACACACTCTCTCTCACTCCCAGGACATCCGCTTCCTGGCCCCCCCTGGAGGATCAGCTTTCTCGTCCTCACAACTGTTTTGATTCACACCCCTTCTCTCTCTCTCTCTCTCTCTCTCTCTCTCTCTCTCTCTCTCCCAAACTCTTGAGTTGCCGAGTTATTCCTGTTTCCTACATGGGGTGCCTCTGAGGCATGCAACTGTTTCTTTCGCCGTTGTTCCTTTCTCTTTGCTGCTCGGATTGTAACTCCTATTATGGCACTTCTGGAGAGAGCATCAGCTACTTTATTTGTTTTCCCTGCTATATGTTCAACTCCCATAATATCAAACTCTTACAGTCATTCGATCCAACGAGCCTGGCAAGTGGTTAAATCCCCTTTCTTGAATAAATTTCTCGATGGGTGATGATCTGTATTTATTTTGACTTTATGCCCCAGCAAAAAGTAGAGATGTCTCTCCAGCATCCATAGAATCGCCAATGCCTCTCTATCGAAGGTACTGTAATTCTTCTCTGCCCCTTTTAATGGTCGCGATGCAAAACAAGTCGGTTTTTCATTCCCTGCATCGTCAACTTGAGAAATCACTCCCCCAATAGCTATACTGCTCGCGTCAGTGGTTACTAGAAATGGTCGATCAAACTTTGAATAAGCTAACATTTCATTACTAGTGAGTGAAATCTTTAATTCTTGAAAAGCTATTTCTTCTTCCTGTCCCCAATGAAAGTCTGACAGTTTCCTCAATGAATCTAGTGGTCTCGCTATTTTACCAAAATCTTTTATGAATTTACAATACTAGCCTGCGAACCCGAGGAAACTGGCTACTTCTTTTGCTTTCTTTGGCTGAGGAAATTCTTTAATTGCTGCTACTTAATCTGTACAAGCCTTAAGACCTTCAGATGCTACGATGTGCCCCAAAAATTCAACTTCTTGCTGAAAGAATTTACATTTGGTTAGATTAATTTTCATACCATGTCGCTTTAAAGCTTCTAAGAATTCAATAATGTTGTTCTTATGTTCTTCTACTGTAGCCCCTATTATGATATGTCATCTAAGTATACAAACACACTATGCCCTAACAGTGAAGCTAATACGGACATCATAACACGTGAAAATGGGCACGAGCATTCTTTACTCCAAAAGGAAGGTAATTATATTCAAACATTTGATCATTAGCTATAAAGGCTGTCCTTTCTTTGCTATTCTGGTCTATAAGTATTTGATGATAACCTGACTTTAAATCCAAGGTGGTGAAGAATTTACTATCTCTGACCTTAATCAACAGTTCTTCGATAGAGGGCAATGGGAATGCACTGTCTTTTGAGATACTATTCAACTTTCTATAATCAACACATAGCCTATGAGAACCACCCTTCTTTTTAATCATCATGATTGGCGAGGCCCAAGGAGATTCACTCTAATTGTCCCTTGTTCCCTTAATTTATTAATTTCGTTCTCTACTTCCCGCTGATAACAAACTGGAATTCTATACAGTTTAGATCTTATGGGTATTTGATCCCCGGTCTCTATAACAGAAGGAAAATTATTTATTCTGCCTGGGGTTTCGTCGCCAATCGCGATTACATTTTGACAACTTTCTATGATTTCCTTGACAATTTTTTGATAAGTAACAGGGGCAGACGCATCAGCTGTTCACAGGAGTCTATCCAGACGTCCTTCACCATGACCCTGATGCATGCTACTCAAGGTCGCGAGTGTGTGAGAAGCATCTGCTATTTCACAAGGTTCAGGGTCACATATCGACCCACTGTCCAATACGATACGCTGATCACTAACGTTAGTAAATGGCACATTAACTTCACAGTGCATTACCTCGCTCAGACCCAGAATGATAAAATCTTCCCATTTATGATGGGCTCTGATCAAAGCTAAGGTGCCTTCTGGTAAATCCCGTGCAGGTGTAACAGTGAGGGACGAGGAGCTCCAGGGTGGTGCCACATCTCCCGCCTCTGGGGTGGCGGGTACTTCCCCTCCACCACCCTTCAGTCTTAGGGAGACTCGTAGACACCTCGGTCTCTCCCCCTCTGTGGGGATTAATTGTCCTTTTAAATATGCTTCATTCCCCATCTCATCTGTGCCAGCTATTATTATTTCATTCTTAGCCACAAAATCAATTCCTAAAATAACTGAAATTCCTTCTACTTGTAATGCTGGTACTACATAGAAGGTATCACTACTAGCCTGTCAGTGGTTACTTGATGCTTCACAGTCCTCTGGGTTACCATCAGATGGCTGCCTGCTGTACTTAAAACTGCACCGACCCTGTCACAAGGTGTCCTTCTAACAAAGACACACTTGCGCCAGTGTCGACCAACGCCCTTTGCTGTCACTCTCCCACCCATATTTCCACGAAGGGTACCGAGACTTCCTTAGCGGATTGAGGACGGGCGACAGGCTCTTGCATTACCTTTTCTCCCTGCACTGTCAATGTTTGGGTAGGGGCAGCAACAGTTGGTGGAGGACTGTCCATTACTTTTCAGGGGGTTGGTTGACTCCCCTCACTCCCCAACAAGGCATCCCTTGTTCTTCCAGGGGCACAGTTGTTTGGATTTTGTGAGCGTGGGTGTAGTCGGGGGTCCTCCCGACTCCTCCTCCAAGCTGCTTTCCCCTTCCTCTCCTTGGTGTAGGGGGAGCCTTGTTCTGCTGGCTGTTGTCGGTTTTTGAACAAGCATTCACGAAATGGTCTGTTGCATTGTATCAAAAACAACGTCATGGCTCAGTGAGAGAGGGGCACTGGGCCCTTATGGGCCCTCCCTTCCACACTGCCAGCAACGGCCAACCGTCCTTTTCCTGGCTGGTTTCCCTTGCCTCTTCGAGGGCCCTGGGTGCATGACCCTGCCCCCTGGATGGTGAGTGAGGCTGACTGAGGACTCACTTGGTCAGGTTCTTAAACGTTGCAACCAACGGTTGGGAGGTGGCCTGCCCCTCCCCCTTGCTTGTTGGCATTGTTTGTGGTCTAACAGAAGTTGAACCTTCGGCAGCAAGGCTTGTAAAAGCCTCTCATCACCAATAAGGAATCCCACTATGAAGGTGGGAAGAATTCACCTCAGCATGCATCGGCAGAAGGCTTCTTTTCCCTCTACAGTCTGGTCTCTTTCAGGGGTAAGGAACTCACAGACTTCACTGATGCGATTACAGAATGCTGAAATCGACTCTCCCACCCCCAGCATGGGGTCATAGGCTTCCATTTGTTCCATCTTCTCCTCTCAGTGTAGAGCAAACTGCTGAGTGAGGTGTTGTTTAAAAGTACCACAGTCTGTGGAATAACTGGCATCCCAACTCCTGACTTGCACTGCTGCATTCCTGGTCACTTTCAGATTAATGATTCTACACCAACCAATACTAGTGACTAACACCCTGGTCACCAAACAAAGTAAAAAGGTCATAGTTGTTCTAGACCACAATAAATGTCATATAGTATGTAAAGAATAAACACCACTTCCAAAAAATATTCGTCTTCCCAGAACGAACCCAGAATGTCTGTTAAAAGAAACATATCATATTTAAAACATGAAATGGTGTAGCATGACTTCAATATTTAAAACAGAAAAATGTACAGTGGAGAACAGAACAGGAAAATGCATAATGTAGACACAGAGGAATTTCTCTGCAGCACAACTGGGTATTTCTATGGCCACAGATAAGGTATTTTCATGGTGGTGATTCTTAAACACTGCACACGGCAAATCACCCCCAACCACCTAAACCATAGCCTTCCCTCGATTGTCTGCTCTTGTCTCCATGCACTTAAGCCATGATCAGGAAAGGACAAATGCATGCGGCATCAGATACCACTGTATCTAGCTGTGTAAACCCCTAAAGTCGACACAAATGCACCTGGGGCGGATGTGCTTTTGACAGGCCAGCACATAGTTTGTCCAAGACTTATATATATATAATATATATATATATATATATATATATATATATATATATATATATATATATATATATATATATATACAATCAGAAAGCTACAAACGTCCTTTAATATCCAATTCACTCTACCTCGGAAATAATATATTTTCATATATGTTACCGAATGGGAATTTTTAAGTTGATAATAAGTCCACCGTCCCGTGGGATCGAACCAGCGACGGACGAGGAATCAGGACTACAGTGACGCACTAACGAAATCGGCCACAAGAGAGGTATAAGTGAATAACATCTCCTGTCAACTCACCCGTCGAACTCAGGTGTTTTGCGTTTGGAGACGATATCCACCCACCTCTGCCATGTTGACCGTGTAGTGCGTTTGTCGCACGTAGCCATATTATGACTATTTATCACATCACCGTGATTCATATACAATCAGAAAGCTACAAACGTCCTTTAATATCCAATTCACTCTACCTCGGAAATAATATATTTTCATATATGTTACCGAAGGGGAATTTTTAAGTTGATAATAAGTCCACCGTCCCGTGGGATCGAACCAGCGACGGACGAGGAATCAGGACTACAGTGACGCACTAACGAAATCGGCCACAAGAGAGGTATAAGTGAATAACATCTCCCGTCAACTCACCCGTCGAACTCAGATGTTTTGCGTTTGGAGACGATATCCACCCACCTCTGCCATGTTGACCGTGTAGTGCGTTTGTCGCACGTAGCCATATTATGACTATTTATCACATCACCGTGATTCATATACAATCAGAAAGCTACAAACGTCCTTTAATATCCAATTCACTCTACCTCGGAAATAATATATTTTCATATATGTTACCGAAGGGGAATTTTTAAGTTGATAATAAGTCCACCGTCCCGTGGGATCGAACCAGCGACGGACGAGGAATCAGGACTACAGTGACGCACTAACGAAATCGGCCACAAGAGAGGTATAAGTGAATAACATCTCCCGTCAACTCACCCGTCGAACTCAGGTGTTTTGCGTTTGGAGACGATATCCACCCACCTCTGCCATGTTGACCGTGTAGTGCGTTTGTCGCACGTAGCCATATTATGACTATTTATCACATCACCGTGATTCATATACAATCAGAAAGCTACAAACGTCCTTTAATATCCAATTCACTCTACCTCGGAAATAATATATTTTCATATATGTTACCGAAGGGGAATTTTTAAGTTGATAATAAGTCCACCGTCCCGTGGGATCGAACCAGCGACGGACGAGGAATCAGGACTACAGTGACGCACTAACGAAATCGGCCACAAGAGAGGTATAAGTGAATAACATCTCCCGTCAACTCACCCGTCGAACTCAGGTGTTTTGCGTTTGGAGACGATATCCACCCACCTCTGCCATGTTGACCGTGTAGTGCGTTTGTCGCACGTAGCCATATTATGACTATTTATCACATCACCGTGATTCATATACAATCAGAAAGCTACAAACGTCCTTTAATATCCAATTCACTCTACCTCGGAAATAATATATTTTCATATATGTTACCGAAGGGGAATTTTTAAGTTGATAATAAGTCCACCGTCCCGTGGGATCGAACCAGCGACGGACGAGGAATCATGACTACAGTGACGCACTAACGAAATCGGCCACAAGAGAGGTATAAGTGAATAACATCTCCCGTCAACTCCCCCGTCGAACTCAGGTGTTTTGCGTTTGGAGACGATATCCACCCACCTCTGCCATGTTGACCGTGTAGTGCGTTTGTCGCACGTAGCCATATTATGACTATTTATCACATCACCGTGATTCATATACAATCAGAAAGCTACAAACGTCCTTTAATATCCAATTCACTCTACCTCGGAAATAATATATTTTCATATATGTTACCGAAGGGGAATTTTTAAGTTGATAATAAGTCCACCGTCCCGTGGGATCGAACCAGCGATGGACGAGGAATCAGGACTACAGTGACGCACTAACGAAATCGGCCACAAGAGAGGTATAAGTGAATAACATCTCCCGTCAACTCACCCGTCGAACTCAGGTGTTTTGCGTTTGGAGACGATATCCACCCACCTCTGCCATGTTGACCGTGTAGTGCGTTTGTCGCACGTAGCCATATTATGACTATTTATCACATCACCGTGATTCATATACAATCAGAAAGCTACAAACGTCCTTTAATATCCAATTCACTCTACCTCGGAAATAATATATTTTCATATATGTTACCGAAGGGGAATTTTTAAGTTGATAATAAGTCCACCGTCCCATGGGATCGAACCAGCGACGGACGAGGAATCAGGACTACAGTGACGCACTAACGAAATCGGCCACAAGAGAGGTATAAGTGAATAACATCTCCCGTCAACTCACCCGTCGAACTCAGGTGTTTTGCGTTTGGAGACGATATCCACCCACCTCTGCCATGTTGACCGTGTAGTGCGTTTGTCGCACGTAGCCATATTATGACTATTTATCACATCACCGTGATTCATATACAATCAGAAAGCTACAAACGTCCTTTAATATCCAATTCACTCTACCTCGGAAATAATATATTTTCATATATGTTACCGAAGGGGAATTTTTAAGTTGATAATAAGTCCACCGTCCCGTGGGATCGAACCAGCGACGGACGAGGAATCAGGACTACAGTGACGCACTAACGAAATCGGCCACAAGAGAGGTATAAGTGAATAACATCTCCCGTCAACTCACCCGTCGAACTCAGGTGTTTTGCGTTTGGAGACGATATCCACCCACCTCTGCCATGTTGACCGTGTAGTGCGTTTGTCGCACGTAGCCATATTATGACTATTTATCACATCACCGTGATTCATATACAATCAGAAAGCTACAAACGTCCTTTAATATCCAATTCACTCTACCTCGGAAATAATATATTTTCATATATGTTACCGAAGGGGAATTTTTAAGTTGATAATAAGTCCACCGTCCCGTGGGATCAAACCAGCGACGGACGAGGAATCAGGACTACAGTGACGCACTAACGAAATCGGCCACAAGAGAGGTATAAGTGAATAACATCTCCCGTCAACTCACCCGTCGAACTCAGGTGTTTTGC
>JANJGK010000042.1:2187693-2217693 GCA_039081455.1 Macrobrachium rosenbergii
CATTTTCCTTGTGCTACATAAAGTTGAATCATTGTTAATATCACTTTAGGCAACGGGTTAGAAGTCAACCAAGGTTTCCAGTTCATAATTATTTCCTTAGCAGAAAAAAATATGAAAACATTACCTTATTCTACCAACAGGTACATCTGCGAGAAACCTGCCCACTTGGATTGGAACTTTGCTTCAGTGCTAGATGAAGAAACGCCCACAGAAAAGTGAAATGGAAAATGGATTAGGCCCAAGAGTAGATTTCTTTCCAAGTGTTTACATAAAGTGAAACTGCCTGTTGTTATGTGCTTGTATTTCTTAAGCTGAACTCTGTTGGACAACTCCATAGTTCATGTTGACATTTCTTTAATTAACAGTAATATAACTGCAACATTTAAGTTTACATAGAAACTGCTATACTGTACTTGTTTTAGAAAGGGGTCTTTTTGGCTACAAGTCACCCTCCACAGTAATTTTTATGTGGAACTTAAGTATAAAGCTATCTGGGTGCCCATTTGTTAGGAGAACTAAAGTGCTTTGTGAACTACGTTTCTTTCAGAGTAGTTTCTCTGTTGCGTCTTACTTCCTCTTTGGGTGAGCACAATCTCAGTCATCTAGTAAAGTAGGTTTGTAGTTTCAATAAACATGGTTGATCTGATTTGAAAGGGGGTGGAATCTCTCATGAGTTTTTAAACACGCATTTTGTCTCTATCACTTATGAAACGATACCTACAACAGGTTTCACAAGGGATGCCTCCCTCAGCTAGATGAGCAAACTTCAGCCTGTATCCCACAGGCAGTCAGCAACCAATCTGGGTTCATTGCTTGGTTGGAATTTTTTTAGTTATCTTTGTAGGACGTGTGCATGCTGTAATGAATAAGTTACCCAAACAAATTTTGCGAAAAGAACATTCTTGCTGTGAAAAGACAGAAAACTACTTTTTGGATTCCCTACAAGAACAAACAAGCAATATTCCATTGTGGGAAAGTTCAATATTCCATTGTGAGAAAACCTTCTCAGAGAAATTGTCTAAAAAAATCAGCTATGTATTGTTAAGAATATATACTGCATGTTCAACTGCAGACTTCTTTATCTCATTGCTTTCCAATATACTTCTGTTTTTTCATACACGTTACTTCAAGCCTAAGGCCAGACATGCAAATTATATTCAGTATTCTTTTTTAATATTCTAAGTCCTATCCTGCATTTATATAAAATCTCACCCATCAAAATTAATATTGTATCTTAAAAGACAAGAACTACATTTGTAGCCTTACTGCTCAAGAGATAAATAAAGTATTACTGTTATACTTCTCTTTTTTTCTGTAAGGACAATTGCCGTTTAATAGCTTTGTATCACATCATTATTACATTGACTGACAGTTTCTGTATGGTTGCATGACAGGACATACATTAATGGTTACTGTTGGGGAATAAAGGAAGGTATAAAAATTGGTGTGGCCAGTTCCATGCGTAATATAAAAAAAATCGTACTGTTGCTCCCTCTGAGCTGACATCTAATTTATGATCTAAGTTTAGTGTGCTGTTATTAGTTATTAATTTCACATAATTTTTGACGAATTCCTGATAATTTAAATGAAACTTAATCATAGAATAGAATATAGCATTTAGGCCAAAGGCCAAGCGCTGGGGCCTATGAGGTCATTTAGCGCTGAAATGAAAATCAAGAGTAAAAGGTTACAAAGGTGTAACAGGAGGAAAACCTCACAGTTGCACTATGAATCTATTGTTAGGAGAGGGTGGAGTGTAAGATGGAAGGGAATATGAATGGAGGTACAGTTAAATACATAAAGGGGGTTGCAGCTAGGGGCCGAAGAGACACTGCAAATAACCTTAAGTAATGCCTACAGTGCACTGCATGAGGTGCACTGATGGCACTACCCCCTTACAGATTAAGCGTGCCACTAAAGCACCACACTGTAAAGGGTGCAGGGAGCTATTTGGAACTCCACCATTTTAACCTGGTTACTCTATCGGTATCCTCACTTCTCTGTCCACGTGGGTCCAGCTCCAACATATTTTAACCTTTAAACTAGCTTCACATAATTTGTGGAATGTAAATTTATTTGTTGTGCAAAAGAATGTCAGACATTTACCTCCAATAATCTTCGGTGTTGAATTTATTGCAATCAGTTTCTGTCTGGGAAAGATTCAATTTGTTTCAAGTGAAGTGGCAGCAAATCCTACTCTTGTTAAGGGATTTGGAACCATCAATATAAAATGCATAAAGGGGACATTTGCATCTTCAATCTTCTATTGTGTATTGCTTATAATGTTCAGGAGTACTGGCATATTTTCCAGACAAATACAGGTACCCTTGGAGGAGGCAGTCGAGTTCTAGAAGAAAACTGATCTTCAGATGTTTCGATTCTTTGAGATTATTAGCTCAAATTGGGAAAGGAGGGAGATGGTTTGTCACGACAATGACTGATCTAACAGCTTGTTAGAGGAGAAAAACTAACTTACACTTTCTATTGCACTTCAAAAGCAGATTCTTAATATTGCAATTTTAAATCACATGACGATCCAATTATCATGACTTAGCAGTCCAGCATAGATTAGTAATGGTGTTCTTTTACTTCCCCAGGTTATAGATAGCTTTCCAATTCAGTCATATCTGCCCTACATGTCATATACACAACATTAAGTTTTCAAGTTTTCATTTATAAAAATGTTTGACCCGAGAACTTGTTAAACTAATGGGCAATACCAATTCTCTCTTTAAATTTGATTTCAGGGTTCTGTTCTATCTGACATCTCTCCAGATAATGTTAAACATTTAGTGAGTTTTAAAACACGTTACCTTCTTACACCATTAAGTATCTATTTTGGAAGTTATTAACTGTCTATGTAAATATTGAGCTACCAATACATTACTAAGCAAAACTTTACTTTATATTTTTAGTGTTTTGGCACAGCCATTAGACACAAGTTACTTAGTAACTATAATCAGTTGGGAAGTATTTAATGAATACTGGTAAATGATCAGTTACTATGTTTGGGAGTAGATTATCTGTGTGGTTTCCAGTACCATCTATATTGTTGCCCTTGTGCTCAGTCAAGGCATCTGCAGATAAGATCTTGATGGAGAGATATACAGAATTAACGGATTTAGCCCAACCACTAGGACCCTTAAGTGAACTAACGTTTCAGAGCCAGACAGCTGGATACTTTCCAAGGAAACAAGGCCTTCACCTCCGAAGACGTATTCAAAGACCAGTCAATATGCCTAACGCCTGATCTACAATTAGATATTGTAGAGGAAATTGCTCCTTCGGCCAGAAAACGACTTCATTACCTATACAATACCAAGGAGACGCCTTCAAGAAATGATGATGCTCAAAAAAGACCCCCAGACTGACAGTTTCCATTTTAATCGCCCTTTTAAAAATTGTGTAGTTTTACTTTTGTCTTTGCAAATTTTGTCATTTTGTCTCAGCACAGCTGGAGAGGACCTCAGTGAAGGTAGAAAGCTCCTGCTCTGTTCTGTATTTATTCACTTAAATTCTGTTGTATAAAGTGGCTTTATATTTTCCATAGGCTACAGACTTTTTTCTCAATTAAAGACTTAATGGGAACCATAATTATAAATTAATTTAAAATTGTAACATGAGTAATTTTTTGCTCAACTTGCTCGGGGATTTTCTAGAAATCAGAAACACCTACGTTTGTTTGACCCAGTGCATTAAAATTTCTTTTGCATATATGATATATATATATATATATATATATATATATATATATATATATATATATATATATATATATATATATATATATATGTATATATATATATATATATATATATATATATATATATATATATATATATATATATATATATATATATATGAAGTCCCCCTTCAAAAATAAAAGTTTTGTAAAAACTGTGGTTAAAGTATAAAGTCATAAAATGCCGTGACTTAGGGACTGTAGTTAAGTTGACAAAAGAACAACTAATAAAGTAAGCAAAACAAAATTTGTTTTCATTTTTAAAAACAGAGTTCGTCAATTTTCAAACTAAATGAGTTATAGATTTTTCAACTATGAACGACCTTTCAAACCCTTTTCCGGCATTCTCATGCCATAAAAATAAACTAAATTCTTTAATATGTAATTATGACATAAACATTTAAAATTATAAAAAAAAAGTTTTGTTTCTACTCGTTCAAATCCTCTTGCAACTATTTGAGTTTCTTAGGTAGTTGCAAGAGGACTTGAATGAGTAAACAAAAAATTCATAATTTTGCATTTTCATGTCATAATCACATATCATTAAAGGCTTCAGAAACTATGTTTACCGTGATGGACCTCTCTTTGAGTGCTTAGTGTTGCGTATCTAGTGAGTGATAATTAAGGATGGGTGAAAAATATGGAAAATGATTGGCTCTTTAGTAAAGGAAAGGCGCGTTCTTACGCTTCATAAACTTTTTTACGTAATAATAATAATAATAATAATAATAATAATAATAATAATAATAATAATAATAAACTACATAAATAAAAAAATAACAGAATTAGGAATACCAAAAATTTTGTGATAAGTGGGAGTAAAAGAATAAAAGGAAATAAACAGAGAAAATGGTGACTAAACAAAAAATGCCTATCAATAACAACATAATAAAAAATGAACACCTTCCAAAAAATGCCTAATTCATAAAAAAACTAATAACGTCTTAACACTCACCAAACACAGACGGCTCAGTGCTTGCTTCTGAAAATGAAAAAAAAAAATAAGACGATTACTGCTGGAATAAACTTTGATAAAGTTATTGTGGGAATTGCATCCGTATTTAGCTATTTTTTTTTACTGTCTCTCTCTCTCTCTCTCTCTCTCTCTCTCTCTCTCTCTCTTGCCATTAAAATGTAATAAGAAACCCCAGTCATTCCAGCATTCCAAAGCAAATCGGGGGTTGGCACCAGAGTCCAGGGGGGCGGGGGGAGGGAGGGCGGCACTAGGCCCTGGCACTAGGACGACCTCGGCTTAACAACCCAAGAGGTCGTGGTTATGGTGGTCCGTGTCAGAGGAGTCATCGTGCCAACTTTCCTTTGACCCTCTCGCCCACAACCCCCTTTGCCCAACGATAAAGCCTTCGATGCAGTTTCAGAATTAGGTTGGAAATACGGAAAACGCGGCTCTAGATCTTTCACTTTCCTCTGTTCTGCCAAGACTGAGATCGGTCAGCCAGAGAGCGGCCATTATTTCCTTTCTTTCTTTATCTCCTGCGTCTCTCGGGTCACTTGACCCATATACTGATATGATGTTATTCCTTATTCTTAGATAAATTCTATTTTAGTACAAATTTTGCTGTTTTTCATCAAACATGAACTTATTAATTTTTTTAGATTTAGCTACTTCAGCTATTCTTTCATTATGGAATACTTCATTCAAACAGAGCAACAATACTTATTTTTTGCATGCTTTTATTTAACTTGACTTCTGCCTGCCTGTCTGTCTATTTGGGTCAAATCTTGTAACTCAATATTCAACTTGTTCCCTTCGTCCAGTAGAATTGAAATTTCGCATGGTTACTCAATCCCGGTGACAATACAACCGTACATGATCAGTAGGTCAGCAGTGACCTCTAGTGACCCTAAAGTGACCTCTCCCAGTATCTCAGGATCTGTATGAAACTCTTCGGATTTTTCACAATTTCTCTAACTCAGTAGAATCTATATTCTATATAACCCCTCCCCTTCCCTCTTCCATCCCCCTCCCCCTTCCCTCTTCTATCCCCCTCCCTTCTTTCATCCCCTCCCCCTTCCCTCTACCATCCCCCTCCCCCTTCCCTCTTCCACCCCCCCCCCTCCCCAGCATACGATCAATTGTTAATTTAGCTGTGTCCTCCCGCTCCCTCTTTCCTCCCCTTCCCTCTCTCTCCCTCCCCCTCCCACTTCCGGAGCACAAGATAAAGTTTTAATTTAGCTTTGTCCTCCTCATCCCCTTCCCTCTTCCCCCTCTCCTCCTTCCTCCTCCCCTCCCCTCCCCTCCCATCTCACCTTCCATCTTCCCTCCCCTCCCCGTCCCCTTCCCCCTTCCTTCCTCTTCCTTCTCCATCCCCTCCACCTCCCCTTACTTCCTCTTCCTTCTTCTATCCTCCTCTTCTTCCCTTCCCCCTTCCCTCCCGCTCCCCCTCCCCCGTAAACGGATATCAGTTTCGTTAACTACAATCATAAATCGGTTACAATTTGTCAAAATTAACAAGTAATAAATAAAAATATAACAAATATTTTAAAACATGCCTTTACTAAAATGAACTAAAAAGTAAAAAAAAAATTTCTGAGACGCACCAGGATTTTCTTACAATTAATCATGTCTACAAAAATAAAAGAGTGGGTCCCAAACACGGAAGGAAATGCTACAAGAAAAGAAATATATTTTTTCAATTCTTGTAGCGTTTCCTTCCATGTTTGGGGCCCACGCCTCTATTTTTGTAGACATGATTAACTGTAAGAAAATCCTGGTCTCAAAAATTATTTTTTAGTTTTTATTGCATTTTAATAAGAGCATGTTTTAAATTCTTTTCAATTTTTTTTACTCACACAAAACCTGAGTTTTGGATGGAAATACGTTCTCAACTGGTGATAATTTGTCTTACGTATGTAAAAAATGTCATATAATTTCAACAATAATTCAAAAAACCTGTGGCACACACACACACACAAACACACACACACACACACACACACACACACACACACACATATATATATATATATATATATATATATATATATATATATATATATATATATATATATATATATAAATATATATATATATATATATATATATATATATATATATATATATATATATATATATATATATATATATATATATATATATATATATATATATATATATATATATATATATATATATATATATATATATATATATATATATATATATATATATATATTATATATATATATATATATATATATATATATATATATATATATATATATATATATATATATATATATATATGCATATGCACACATATAAATGCACACATACACACACAACTAATCAGAAGCTTCAAGGGTCTGGTTTTCTAACAGTTACAATAAGTCCCTGAGATGAACTCTACTTTCCATTTAACATTCAATTGAATGGATCTGTCCAAAAAAATGAATCCTGTCTAAAAAGAGAGCCTAGTAAGAAAACCTGTATATGCAAACCATCTCTTCCATATCATTTTTGGAAGATGAATGCTCCAGCTCGTAATACCTAATCGGAAAATTTCTGAAAACCTAAAAAAGAATGTAATTCAAAAATGTTCAAAATTCAGCCCCAAAGTTTCCAACTAAATATGGCTAATAACAAATACACTGAATAAACATTAGTAATATACAAATGCAAACGAATCTCTGAAGTAAATACAAAATGTTAACATTAGTTCACCAGAATTCCGAGAATTCATTTCTCTCTTGGACAGAACTCATATTCTTCTGTAAAACCTTCCACAAAGTTTCGTTCTTTGACAGAGGCGAGCACGAAGTATATGGCATTATAAATTTTGGTTGTTACAAGAAGCAATGAAAATAAATAACGAAAAGAAGATGGAACGAAGAAAACCTTTATGGAATATTCTTATGGAATGACGGTATATCACAATGACCACCACTATGGAGAATATGAGACCAATGTTTGTTCTGTTAATACAAAATTTAAATGATTCTGATCTGGTATTTCCAAGAGATGAAGAAAAACCCAGCACGAATTTATTTAATATAGACTCGGCTCTTATCTCTGCTACGCATATATCGAAAATTCTGTAGCTTCTGATCATAATTAAAATATGAATATGACTATGCTAATTATTACTGTAACCATCTAACTAAAATAAAATATTGTTATAGTTCGTGTTTCACCTCCGGAATAAAATGCTCATGAGATTTGCATCAACAACATCACCAATAATAATAATAATAATAATAATAATAATAATAATAATAATAATAATAATAATAATAATAATAATATGAAGGTACTAGATTCTCTTTTAAGGATGTTCTGTTAAAAAGAGTGGCAGCATCAGCGGAACTGATGTTCTACAAAGTCTTTTCAATTCTTCTCACTATTTTCTTTTCTTCGGGGCTGGTATCTGCTACGAGGTGGCCGACGTACGTAATCTGGATAAGGAGACTAAAACGTGACTATAATTTTCCAGGACTATTTCCTTTCTCCTTATCCAGATTATGCACATCGGCCAGCGCTTAGCAGATGTCAGCCCTGAAGAAAAGAGAACAGTGAGAAGAATTGAAAAGGCTTTGTAGAAAATCAATTGTGCTGATGCTGCCATTTTTTATCAGAATAATAATAATAATAATAATAATAATAATAATAATAATAATAATAATAATAATAATAATAATAATAATAATAATGTACTGCTGGTCACAGGAAGGATGATTATTAGTGCACTGGAATCTTAACAAAACACGCCAGTCTCTGGCGGAGGGTGGGACAACACATCTATTTATGCACAGTAAGATCAAATATGGCAGCTGGATAAACTGTGTGTGTGCCTAGTCAGCCATGCATAAAGATCTGCAATGGTGCTTCTAGGTCTTTTAGGGTGGAACAAGCCGCGACATCAAGAGACTGAGCACTTGAGACGAGAATAAGCCAGATTCAGCTCCTTACGAGAGCAAGTGGTGTAGAATGTTTAAAACTTAATGTTATAGTTATTTGTCCTGCCATCATGTGTAACTTGCTGGTGGCTCCTGTGTACTAATCCCACAACTTTCTCATCTGTATTATAAATTGGCAGCTGTGCATTAGCAATTTGAAATAAATTTATGAGAATCATAACTGGTGCAAATATGATAGTTTGATTCTCGAATAATTCTGTCCTTTGACTCGGATACCATACATTCATTTGTGTTTATATTTCAGTGTATTCAGTAACAGGTCCAAGTATAAATGGTTTGTTGGGAAAGTCAATTTCACTTTGTTATCATGCACAAATAATTTGCCAGTGATTTAGCTCACTGATGAATTCTATCAGTAACTGATTCTAACAACAACATTAACGTACATGCATTGTTTCATTTCAAAGAACATGTGTAACTGGCATTGATTTCAATGCTATTTTGCCAATTTTGGCAACAGAATTTCTCTACAACAATTAGTATATGGAAAGCAGAACAGGGAGAGAAAGAAATATTGAGTACAGGTTTCCACAGTATCGAAAGCTCAATAAACAAGGATTGATGTATGCACTGGCGCTGTATCAGAGTAAATAAAAAAAACACTGAATTCTTTCACTCTATTGATATATTACACTGTACGTGGAAACAAAAAAAAAAAAAATGCAGAATTTTCATGAAGAGAGATGTCTCTGCATCAAAAATCTCTAAAAAGAGAAATATATTGAGAGAGATTAACCAGAGATTTCAGAGAAATGTCTCTTCCATTTCATATTCATGGCACCCTATGCACCCGCTCCCCCACCCACCCCACTACGCCCGGCCCAGAGATTGATGCCTCCCATGACTCTGGAACGAATCTGTGGCGTATAAATTAAGCGTCCGGATAAAACTTCTTCAGTGTGATGTATGATGTTTGGACCCTCTGCCTCTCCCCGGATTTATCCTCTTACTTTCGTTCCCTGTTTTCATTGTATATCTGTGGATGGGGATGCAAGTTAACATATTTCATTCTTCCATTAATATATTTATATTAGCTGACCAACCCGGCGCTGCCCGGAATAACTTTGAAGAACTTTCATTGAAAATATATTCCTTTCCTGTGATCAATTATTCTGTCTTAAATTCATTACTTTAAATAAACATAATATATACATACATACATATATCCTGGCACTTATTTGATTGAAATGGAGAGAGAGAGAGAGAGAGAGAGAGAGAGAGAGAGAGAGAGAGAGAGAGAGAGAATGACTGACTCACAGTGGCAACTATTCTCGGATTTTTCTAGTATGACTTGATGTTCAACTCCATTCATAAAGGGAATTTAAAAATAAGAGAGAGAGAGAGAGAGAGAGAGAGAGAGAGAGAGAGAGAGAGAGAGAGAGAGAGAGAGAGAGAGAGAGAGAGAGAGAGTTTCGTGAAGGTGGCTGCACGATGTGTGTGTGTGTGTGTGTGTCTGTATATATATATGTATACACATATATATATATATATATATATATATGTATACACATATATATATATATATATATATATATATATATATATATATATATATATATATATATATATATATATATATATGATTTGCTAAGGGTTTGTAAATTTTCATTTTTCATCGTGATCGGAGAAAGCCTTCCTTCAAGCCCACATTTATATTTACCCTGAAACAGCGCTAAAAGCAAAGTGGAAAAAAAAATCGTGGCCACATGTAGTAAACTGAAATAAATAGTAAGCGTTAAGCTAAAGCCTCATTTCGATAAAAGTGAAATCAATTATTCACAGCGACCATTTCCTTGTTTTCTCGACAATGATTCAAGAATCCCTCACAATATTAATCAATTAAGCCTCTTAGGAAGGACTAAAGCTTTTCACGAGTATGAAAAGCTGGTTTTTCCTTCTCTTGAAGACTCCAAGACCCTTCTAAGTTTTTATTTGGTCATTCTGCAAACAAGTAACTATATTTATTCTCATCCGCAGTAATTCTGAAAATGGTGCATAATGCTCTCACTATGCGCTTTTCAAAATCACAACAAAAAGACAAAGTAATATCTCGAGTCTAAGTACATCATCTGTATATCTAATGACCAATCATAAGTCGTGTCTTAGTTTTCCTATACATTATCTGCATATTAAAATTCTGCCTTTACTCTTTCCCAAAACAATGAACCACCAGAGTCAGGACAAGAAAGCTGTGAAGGTTTTTTACGAAATTAAAATATCTTATTTGTAAACATTCGTCTTTCCTTCGAGAACTACAAGGAAAAATATTGACCCGAAAACTCTAATAAGGAGAAAAATTACAACACCCGACCCTTGACACAAATTACCTCATTCCACGTTGGTTCTAAGAGTTGAAATCCTGCAAAGTTCAACTGTTACGTAGGTCCACCCCACGCAAACCATTTTTTTTTTTTTTTTTTCACTGAAAATCGTTCAAAGTCCGAACTTCTTTCAATGTTCAGCTCCCTTAAGGTTTTTCTGATCAAGACGAATTTTATTTGAATGGATAAAACAACTTTACAAACATCTCGGCATGCGTACTAAAAAATATCCTATGGATGTATAGCGGTTTCATGCAGCTTCAGAACTGTTATTTAGGCTGCCCACATTTATGGCAGTTAAAACGCCGGTTAAATTCACTGTCTAGTATCACTGGAATATATTCCAGAATAATTTAACTTAGTGAAGTAAGTTCAATGTTTAGTTTTATACGTTTTACAGCATCATTACAAATGTTTGTATAAATAATTGTAATAAAAACAATGTTGATTTAATAAAATGTATAAGGGAGCTGTCAGATATTACAGCTACGATCGTTTATGTTTTTTCTATTTTTCGTTGTCCTACAATTTTAGTTATTGAGAATGAATACACTTATAAACAAGAAAACATGAAACGGGCTGATATACACGGTCAAGGAAAACCAAGAACAAAAGAGCTCAGTAAA
This sequence comes from Macrobrachium rosenbergii, assembly GCA_039081455.1. Classification (NCBI taxonomy): domain Eukaryota; kingdom Metazoa; phylum Arthropoda; class Malacostraca; order Decapoda; family Palaemonidae; genus Macrobrachium; species Macrobrachium rosenbergii. The sequence goes on from JANJGK010000042.1 coordinate 2,199,318, forward strand.
ACAAATAGGCTGAAGAAAGCGAACAGTGACCAGCAGCTGAAGAAAGAGCGGCTGTAAAAAGTTCATATTCCATTGACGTTGTCCTTACCGCTTATCTTCAAGTGCATTTGTTATTGTGGAACCACCAAAGGCTTTCCTCATTCTCAGTTCTTTCACAGTTGCCACCAACCCGGGGCCTCGGCCTAGAAACCGCCACCTCCCCGCCCCCCAAAAGCCAGTGGCAGGGAGGACCTAAAGTATGTTATATAATACAGCATGCCAAATGTACAAAATCATGGTATGTAAAGTATATTGGACTAGAATTTCGAAAGATCTCCCATACAGAATTGTCCTAGAAGTTATTATTTTTCAACTAAAAAGTCGTTCCATTCATATTTATTACCAGAAGATTAAAAAAAAAAAAAAAAACGGCGTGTGCAACGGCGCCTTAGACATTGTGCAACAAGAAAATGGGGACGCTAATTGGCTGGGAGCCCTTTCCCCTGCTGCCCGCTAGTTAACCGTTATTCCCTCTCAATGTTATTTCTTCTCTATAATATATGAATTCTTGTCTTAGACCACCTCCCAGAAACTACTATCCAGTTGTTTTGTACTGAACATGATTTTCAATCTTGATGCGATAGAGCATGTGTGTGAGTGTGTGCGACTTTTCCCTACTAGAAGGGAGGTGCACGAGTTAGACCCTTCCAGTTTATCAGCAACTCTTTAGGGGTGAAGATGCTAGACCAAAGCCCCTTTCCTAAGCTCCAGCAGAAGCTGGTACCCATTTAGTGTTGGATGGACAGGTGGACGGGGGTCTGGAACGATCCCGGGACCTGAAAAATTTAACCCAACACTGCACCACTAAGCCATAGAAACCTCTCCCCCCCAACACACACATATATATAAGTATGTATAATATATATGCATATATACATACATATATAAATACACACACACACACATTTATATATATATATATATATATATATATATATATATATATATATATATATATATATATATATATATATATATATAGATATATATATATATATATATATATATATATATATATATATATAGATATATATATATAGATTATATATATATATATATATATATATATATATATATATATATATATATATATATATATATATATATATATATATATATAGATATATATACATATATATACATATATATATATATATATATATATATATATATATATATATATATATATATATATATATATTATACTTTATACTCATTAGAGGGTTTGTAATGAAGTTTGTTGAAGTTTTTCCTGATACTGCAGTTTCACAGTAGTTCGATAACGCCTTCAGGTAGACAATTATATTTACCCTGAAATGCCACAAAAAGCAAATTGGGAAATGAACAAAGATAACTGGTGGCACATTTAGGAAAGTGAGATAAATAGTACGCGTTCAGCTATGGGATATGCTGATAAAAAAAAAATGATTCACAGCGGCAGTTTCCTTATTCTCTCGCGAATATTGAAATAACCCACACAATAAAAATCAATTGAGCTTTTTAGTACGGGGTGAAGCTTTCCACTTGAGTAGGAAAACTTGATTTTCTTTCTTTCCAGGACTCGACCCAAGAATATTCTAAGATTTTATTTGGTCACTCAGAGCACAAATTACTGTATTAATAATTATCCCGTCTCACATTTGCAAAGTAATGTCACTTTACCCCATTATCAAAATTACAACAGAGACAAAATTCAAATTTTTAGATTATTTAGATCGTTTGCCTAATTAACCAACAGAAATCGCACCTTAGCTACACCCTGCATTAGCATTTGAATATTAAATCCTTCCCAGTTCTTCCTGCTAATGAACCACCAGTTAGGACGTGAAAGCTTAGACGAAGCTAAAATTCTTTATCAGTAACATCACAACCGACCATTCGTCGTTCCTTCCAAACCTACCCGATATGTATCCACCTTCGTCAAAGTCCAGGTAAACTCATGCTAAGTAGACGGCCGCACGAAGATATCTCGTTTATTAATATAATTTGTCGACCACACAATATAGAAATGGGTCTATATAAAACTTTGACCACCATGGGGCTACTACTAAACAACGTGCCCCAAGGAGTAGGTGAATGAATACTGGGTTAATATCCCGATAGGTCCAACCCCATTCAAATAAATTTTACCGAGAAGCGTCCAGAGTTTTGAAGTGCTTTAAATTAAATCTCCAACTCCATCGTTGTCTTTCTGCCCCCGTTGAATTTTATTTCATCAGAAACTATCTGGACATGCGTACTAAACTAGACTACGGATGAATAACGGTTATATACAGTTTCAGAACTGTTATTGAGGCTACCAGGCTGCTCGATTTTAATTATACCGAATTACAACGACGGTTAAATTTGCTGTCTGGTATCACCGGAATATATTCCAGGATAATAAACATTTGTTAAGGAGGTTTGATGTTTCGTTAATGGCGTTTTATAGTCCCATTACAAATGTGTAGGTGTGCCAATTATGATAAAAGCATGACACTAATAATGGCATATTGAAAAAAGTCAAAGTGATCACCAGAAAATACATCTTAAATCGTTTTGTTTCCGCCATTTTCTTTGTCCTACACTAATTCGGTTGTTAAATAATACTATGTTTTGGATATTAACAACAAGAGAAACGGAAAAAGACTAAAATACACATTCATAGAAGACAATGAAAAATGCGCCTGGTAAAACATGTACTGCAAGTGCACACTCACCAACGGCTGGGAAGTGGCGGTTGTCAACAGTTCCTATCTCATTATCTTCCTGGCTGCTGTCATCACTTCCACTTGTTGTTGCTGTGGGATCACGTGTTGTTGTGGGATCACCATTAAATGCTTCTTACCCACTCCCAGTTCTTTCCAAGTTACCTCCAACACGAGGCCTCAGCTCCAAAACATCAGAACTAGGTCTAGACCCCATACCAACGACTCTTATGGTTCTTGAATCCAGTTCACTTAATTCCAGGGTATTTCCAGTTTCTTCGTCACTATCGAAGGTCATCAACGTTGACATCGGCTTCAAGAGAGGCACCTGCCTGCTCATGTACACATTCCTTTAGGTTACCAAAATGTAAACAACGTGTTGGCAACACCGGTGTTGAAGCTTTAATGTTATGACAACCATTCTGGCTTTGCAATATTGACAAGTTTTCCTGACGCTCCTTTTTTAACATCACAAACACGATTACACTGCAGCAATTAACGAATTACAGTAAAATGTATTCAAATGAAAGGTTCACGATCAGCTGCTTACACTTACACAGTCGACACAGAACTAATGACCGATAAGAAGGCGATTCCGATGACCGTCTTGAAGGGGGCGAGGTTTTCCCTATGTAACGGCGCCTCAGACTTCCTGTAACCCCACAAAACCAGCGGGTTGATTGGCTGGGAGCCCTGTCCCGTGCTGCTGCTAGTTCGCTGTTCCTCGTCGGTATAATTTCTTCTCTATAATGCTTTATTCTTCTCTTAGACCACTCTCATAAACTACTATGCAAAATAAATTATGCTGAACATGACCTTCAACCTCGTTGCAATGTGATGTTTGATTAACAAAACGCTTAACATGAAAGCAAGTGAGTTTAGAAAGCCTACGATGCGATTAAATTCTTCAGGTAAGGAAGTATTGTGAAGCACAAGAAGAAATAGCAATGTCTCCAATTTCCTAAACTATTTTGTTCTTTTCACCGGCACGATTTTTGGTCGGGGTGGATGTAATTACTGTTGCTATTGTTTTTGTTAACTGATTCTTGATTAAGTAAGAACACTGAGAGAGAGAGAGAGAGAGAGAGAGAGACGAAGCTCCGTTTTGAGGGAGGAATGCAAAGAATGAATGAGAAGAGTGAAAGAGCAATGAAGTGAGAGAGAGAGAGAAAGAGGACTCGGAGACCTCCTTGTAAAATGTCATACTTTTCGTGTCATTCTAATGATTAAAAGAACACATGGGGCTTGGAGGCGGGGACCAAGGAGAAGGGTGGGGGAGGGAGGGTAAAATGCGAGTAGTTGCAACGCCGTTTGTGAAGCCACTCTTCTCGTGTCGGAATCTCAACGTCCAGGTGACATGAAGTCTTCAATAACTAAAACCAGATTATGACACTACTTCAGGACATAAGGTGTTCAGGTGCGCTCTCTCTCTCTCTCTACTCAACACCCACTCTATTCTCTCTCTCCCCCCCCCTCTCTCTCTCTCTCCTCCCTAACAAGCTATCTACTCAGTCTCTCACTTCCTCTCCCTCTCAATCTCTCTCTCTCTCACTCTCTTCCTTTCCAGTTAAGATAGTTGCTTCAATTACATTCCCCAACACTTTTGACATTTTATGTTTCACCTCTTCTCATCCCCCGCACTCCTATCGGGGCTGAACTTGGACTTGAAGGGCATCAGGAGCGTCACCATTCATCTCAGCGACCTCAAAATCTATGGATTAGACACCAATGTCTGTAGTTTTCGGTTTTTTTACATGTCACCCCCACCCCATTTGGTGCCGGTGGTGTCTTACCCCCACAGTATTCTTTTCTACATAGTAAGTCATATTGTATACCAAGTTTGGTTGAAATTGCTCATTGCATTTCAGAGTTATGCTAGAACACACACACACACACACACATAGCAAGATCAGACTGGTCCATCAGACGTTTCTTTGTTCGCCAAAATAGAATGTTCCCTCAAAATACTGCGTCAAATGCAAGTCAGTCTCCCTGATGTGTATGAATATTTTTCTCATTAGTTTAAACTTATTTGTTTCAATAATAATAATAATAATAATAATAATAATAATAATAATAATAATAATAATAATAATAATAATAATAATAATAATAATAATAATTATGCAAAACAAAAAACTTTATATGTATATATATATATATATATATATATATATATATATATATATATATATATATATATATATGTATATATATATATATAATGTGTGTGTGTGCGTGTGTGTGTATGCTTCTTATGTACGCCCATTTATAAATATACTAAACAGTTAACATTATTTTCATTATGGAATTTCCTTTTTTATATATACCTGTATACATACATATATATATATATATATATATATATATATATATATATATATATATTTATATATATATATATATGCGTGTGTGCGTGTATACATATAAAACTTTGGAGTTCTCTTAAAACTGAGCTTTCGACAATCAAAATAAACTAGTGAAAAGGAAAAACGTGATGAATACGTTGTCCTGTTATTTACTAGGACAATAACAAGCAATATGTGGACAGTAGACGAAGGAAAGTGTCGTTGACTGAAAAAAATCATGTTTAAAAGTTTCAGTAGCTGACATATCTTTAAAAATCTGTACTACAATGGAAAAAATCATTGTTACTGGAAATTTCCTCATCTACAGCACCAAGAACAAACAGCCGCATTTCTAACAACCTCCGGTATCTTCTGTCCACAACACTTTGGAGCAAGAGCCCGATCGGCAGCTCCATAAATTATTTTCGGGACTAAGCCTCAGCGTCCAAGGAAGGCTGAGGATGTGAGATAAGGAGTGCGGGTCACCTTCCAGGATTTTATGGCTCCGATACATAAACATCCTCTGGCTTCGGCCATAAATACAAAGATTTGGGGCTCTATAAGGAGCCGAATCATGACCCTATTTTAATATAAGCGATGCCTTGCAAATATGCTTTCTGGCAAGTCTCTCTTAAACCTTAATAGCAGCTGACTTTGGGAGGTACTTCAGTTCCCCAGAGTTTGTTTGCTTGTGTCACTGGCTCTCTGTATGTTTGTCTGTGCACAGATTTCCTCTAACGCTTATGGGTAGAACTGGAAAAAGTTTGATCATCAGATCTTGAGACAGACAGATCCAACTGAGGCGAATTTCAATTAATTATCATGGAAGGTTGGTTATGGCCAAATGACGTCATTGCTTTTGTAATGGCTCTTGATAAGGGGACAGATCCGAATGTAAATCTTGGGTTTTATCGATACTGTAATGGTGCCCATCAATGAGGTTTTGGGTAGGATAGGATATAAAATGAATTAGAATCTAGATTAAGCTACAGCGGATAACCATGGCGATAAGGGCTTTGGTTTTCATTACTGACGGACTTAAGTAAAAGCTGTTTGTGGGGGGGAGGCGGCCTAGAGTGAAAGGATTACAAAGCAGATGCAGTATATTCTTCAATTTTGGCTGTCTTTGGGTGATAAGGGAATTTATGAGATCATAAAGTCATTTTTGTTGACAGTCATAAGCACTCTGATGGTCTCCTAAATACCATTGTACTTTATATTTTTGAGATCGTAACTAAACAACTTGTTTCCATCCATAAGCACTCTATTAGTCTTCCAGTTTCCTATATACAAACACCAAAGAAACCGATGTCGCCTCGCCAGACCTGGCTGGAGAGAGAATGCCCTTTTTGCCCTGAAAGATGTCTTGCGGTCCAACTACCAGGACGTAGTTAAATGGCTGTTTAGGACAATATTGATATGAATAGCCAGTTTCATCAATATTTATGGACTTTTCTTATAAATATGATACGAAATTAAAATAAAACAAGGTCATGAAATTTCTTGGTGATTACTTTCAAAACAATATGCGATTACATTTATTAAAAGAATAAAAGGGCTCTCTCTCTCTCTCTCTCTCTCTCTCTCTCTCTCTCTCTCTCTCTCTCTCTCTCTCTCCCTTTAGTGTGCACCCTTTACAAATCAGCAGTCCGTTATCGCACCCTCAGAATTGGAAAATAGGAAAAAAAAATATTAAAGAAATGTTAAGAAACAAAACTGATGTGATGTGTATTGATAATTTTTTTTCTTTTTTTCATTCACAAAGCTATCGTTATTACTATTTTCGTTTTGAGAAAAAAAAGTAATATGCATATAAAGAAATATATGTCTTAATTATTCATATTCATCCTCGCACCTGTTAGGCACCTTCTAGATGAACGGGCAAGTGTCTGGGGGAAAACATGGTTACTATATCTGATAGTCAACAAAATGACGTCAGTAGCGAGGAAATAAAAATATCCCTGTCACACAACTTCTGTTGAAGTGTTACCAGAATTTTTACGAGTATTTCCTGGCTTCTGGCGTTATTTTGTTCGTCTGAAAGGCCCCCTAGGAATCGGCTTTACATCTCCGACGGTTCGGCCATCTGCTATTATGGTTCTGTTCTCCGTTCAGTTTGCAAAGAACGAAGCTACTTTTTGGTTATATTTGATGCAGCATATTTCGACGGTTTTTGCTCTCAAATTAGGGAAACTGATATCCATAATCACCATAACTTTTGCTAATGACGATTTTGGAAAAATACCCTTCCCCCTAGAGGCTCGAACCCTTAAACATCAGAATACTAGTTAGTGATGTTATCAGTTCAGCCATCAAATCTCATAAAAGTGTTGCATTATCGGGGTCGTGGAGTGCTACTGCACCTATACTCAGGGTTTTACACAACACCAGAGCCATACTAGACTTTATCTAATTAGTTCACCCACGTACGGCTCAGGTGTTGTGTAAAACCATGAGTATACTGTAGGTGCAGTAACATTCCATGACCCCGATAATGCACAGTAGTGCATTCGATTGCAAAACTTCAATAAGTTTTGATGGAATTCTGTTGGTTAAGGTGCGAGTCTCAAGGGGGGAAAGGGATTTTTCCATCATTTATTCCAGGCAAAATTGTCTGCTGTAGTGTAATAACGTTCTTAACATAAATAAGGTTAAAACTTACACTAGAAACATATGGATAACCAAAAGAAGTAAGGATCTAACTTCGTTCTTGTCCTTTTCTTGCATGTTGGTTGTGTTTTATCTAGAATGGTCCTACTATAAAAAAAATCATGGTTTTTTAATGCTATTGCAAAGCTGCAGGCCTCCTAATTTCAATTGGAGGCGTTTCATCTTGTATGCATTACAAATAAAACACGAGAACAACATAGATATGAATTTAATTGGATGAATTACATGCATTATAATGCATGTAGAAATAACAAATAAATTACAATGGAATTTCAATTGGATGCATTACATGCATTATACTGCATGTAAAAATAACAAGTTAATAACTTGGGCAATTTAATTTGATGCACATATGTTACAGTGAATCTGTATAATCAGGGAATATATATATTCTCTGATATTTTCAGGGAATGTGCATAATGTCTGATTCACTCAGAGGATATGTATATTCCCTGAAATTTTTAGTGAATATACATATTCCCTGATTATTCGGCCTTATTATTATACAGATTCCCTGAATCGTGTTTGGTATGAAAGAACAATGAAATAAATAGCTGAAACGATAAACAAAGCCTTGTTTTCACAATGTAAACTTGAATGTAAACACAATGTAAACCACTGAACTAGCGAACCATGGTAGGAGTCCATCTAATTACCACCTTCCAAGCCCGGTGCTATACCCCGTCATACGCCATCCTTCCTACTGTCAACACCATGGCAAATCCAACTGAGCGTGATTTAGAAGCACATTTTCGGGAAGAATTATTCCAAAGAAGTGAAGGAAAGAAATCTGTCTTGCTTCCAAAAGAACAGTATAATGAAATTATTTCAGAACTGACAGCAATTGACAAGTCAGGCAAAAAGACGCCTCATGAATACTACCTTCTGAAGAAGTATGAGATCCTCAAGTGTGGTGATGTTCTCAAGTTGATTAGAAGACGGACTGCCAATGAAGATCCTATCTATTTTACTACATTGGAGGATACATTCGACATTATTAAGCGTGCTCATATTGCAATTGGCCACGGAGGGCGCGATAAGATGGTAAAGGAATTATCTAAAAAGTATGCCAACATTACCCATGATGCAATATCTATTTACAAATCACTGTGCATCGAATGTCAGCGTAAACGTAAGCGACCAACAACCAAAGGGACTGTTGTTCGACCTATTCTGACAAAGAACTTTGGCTCCAGATCACAAGTTGACCTTGTAGACATGCAGGCGATGAAGCAAGGCAACTATAAGTGGATAATGGTCTACCAAGATCATTTTACAAAGTTCTGTGTATTGAGACCTCTCACATCAAAACGTGCTGCAGAAGTTGCGTATCAGCTGTTGGATATTTTTCTTTTACTTGGTGCACCGGAAATTCTACAAAGTGACAACGGATCGGAGTTTACTGCTTGTGTTATTACAGAACTTAAACTGCTTTGGCCTGATCTCGTAATGGTTCATGGAAAACCTAGACATCCTCAGAGCCAGGGGTCAGTTGAACGAGCAAACTGTGATATTAAAGATATGTTGGTAGCCTGGTTGAGTGATAATAATACAACAGACTGGACAGTTGGTTTAAAATTTGTGCAGTTTCAAAAAAACTCTAGCTACCATTCTGGCATTAGAAGGTCACCATTTGCTGCATTGTTTGGATCCGATGCGAAAGTAGGACTGACAACTTCAGCTCTTCCACATGATGTAATTCACCGTCTCCAAAGTGAGGACGATTTGCTGGCAGTAATTACGGAAGAAACAACTTCAGATGAACCACCTGCTGTCGAACCAGTTACTGCTAAACCACCTGCTGTCGAACCAGTTACTGCTAAACCACCTGCTGTCGAACCAGTTACTGCTAAACCACCTGCTGTCGAACCAGTTACTGCTAAACCACCTGCTGTCGAACAAGTTACTGCTGAACCACCTGCTGTCGAACCAGTTACTGCTGAACCACCTGCTGTCGAACAAGTCACTGCTGAACCACCTGCTGTCGAACAAGTCACTGCACTGGGAGTATTGTGCACGACTGTGATTAGAGGTTAGTCAGTAGGGTATCCTTATGGTCGAACGGATAACAAATTTCCCTCAATACACTGTATTTTTATGTTATTATGTGGATTGTAGTGAGTGTAATGTCTCTCTCTCTGCAGCTGTCGAACCACCTGCTGTCGAACAAGTTACTGCCGAACCATCTGCTGTCGAACCAGTTACTGCTGAACCATCTGCTGTCGAACCAACATCACCACTCTCCGTTCGTCAAAAGAATATTACCTCTCAGCGAAAACGTGCGTGCGAAGCACAGCTTTCACAAGCTGAACGTATGGTTAAACGAAGTCGTCGTATTATGGACCGTGGAAACGTCGGGAACAATGTAACGATTCCGATACCAATGGTGGATAGGGGTCGTGGGCATCCAAGGAATATCATGGGAATAATTATGGATATTGACGAAAATGACAATTACACGATTGCAGTGAAGAGTGGTATACTGAGTGGGAAATATACCAGGAATCAGTTTGATTTATGTACGTATGAACTGTATTCAAAAGACCATGTGACAACCGATAGGATTGTTTTGCTTCGAACTGCTGTGCAGCAAGAGTCGAAGTCAGGTGGTCAAGGTTTCGCCAAATGCAACTGTGCTGGTTCAAAACGTTGTCAAACAAATCGATGTAAATGTTTTAAGCTGAAAGTTAAATGCATCTCACGATGTCATGCAAGTTTGCATTGTGAAAACAAGGCTTCGTTCTAAATATTAGAACGATCCTTATTATTTTTTTACTAGTTTTATTTTAAATGAGTATTTTGTGACAGACAAGTTTTATTTTCTGTTCATAATAAATTTTGTTACATCCAAGTGTTTTATGTGATAAATAAAATATTACAGAAGTGTATTACTGTTTTTAGTGATTTATTCCATTATTCTACCATACCATATACAAGTTTACATTGTGAAAACAAGGCTTTGTTTATCGTTTCAGCTATTTATTTCATTGTTCTTTCATACCAAACACGATTCAGGGAATCTGTATAATAATAAGGCCGAATAATCAGGGAATATGTATATTCACTAAAAATTTCAGGGAATATACATATCCTCTGAGTGAATCAGACATTATGCACATTCCCTGAAAATATCAGAGAATATATATATTCCCTGATTATACAGATTCACTGTAACATATATATTGCATGTAAAAATAGCAAATAGATAAATAACATGGAGAACAGCAACAATATAATAAAACAATCAATTGGATGCATTGCATGCATTATATTGCATGCAAAAATAACAAATAAATAACATGGGAACCGAAAAAAATCATAAATAAGAACATTCAATTGGAAGCATTACATGTATTATATTGCATGTAAAAATACACATGAATTCCAGACCACAGTTACTGTAGAGGTATTACTTATTGTGCATCTTCAAACACTTTCCACGTTGGAGTACTAATATCTGTAGGAAATGAATGGCCTTGTCAATAGTGGGTCGAACCACCTCTGGCATCTATTACCTCGTTTATGCGGGTTGGCATCGAGGTTATGAGCCGTTCGCAAATGTTTGGTCTGCGTCGCACAGATTCCCAAACCTCTCTCACTGCTCGGTCAATAGCATTGCATGTCCGTTCTGGTCCAATCTCTATTTCTGCCTTCATTATTCCCCATAGATTCTCTATGGGATTGATATCACAGTCTTTGACAGGCCAGTCCATTACCTGAATTTCAGGGTGCCTCCTGAACCACTCGGGCACAACATGGGAGGTGTGTATGCGGCTCTTGTCTTGGACAAATATGATGGGTTCTCCGTCAGGGATCACCATTGCTCTTACTGTTGGCAGCATAACATTTTCTAGAATTAGTGTATATTCCCTGGCATTCAAAGTGCCATTCACCCTTACCAATTCCCCTGGGCCATAACTTGACATCCAGCCCCAGTAACTAACCCCGACCCTCCCACCCCTAGCTCTCTCCTGAATATTTCTAGCATCGTATCTTGTGGCGATGCGTCGCCAGACGTGCATTGCTCCGGACTCTATCGATGTACAGTCAGTTTCATCACTGAAGATTACATTTTTCCAGTCAACGATATCGTAAACAACATGTTGCAGAGCAAAGCCCAGACGAGTGTCACGATGCCATTCCTTTAACTCCTCTTTGACCGCCGGAACATGGCACCTGATCCCATGCTCCCTCAGTCGCTGTCTGGTTGTCTGTGGAGTGCACGGGAGATGCAATTCTTGCGTGATAGTTACTGAGGTTTTCAGGGGGTCGTCTAAGGATGCTGCAATGATTTGTTCGTCTTGTTGTCGTGTTGTTATGCGTGGGCGTCCTCTCCTAGGTCTATTTGCCAATGTTCCCTCTTCCCGTCATCTTGATATCCACCTTTTGGACTGTGCGAGTTGACACTCCAACGCTCACGGCAATATCTCGTGTTGGAACACCACGCTCCCACTCACCAATGATCCGACCTCTTTGAGTTATATGCTCAACAGAGTTGTCTTTGTTTGCCGTCGCCATCTCTACAAAAAAATGCCATATATAAGTATATATTACATAGACTAAAGAAGACAACAATATGGTGGAGTTATTGCCGTAATATAGATAATCGTGTTTACCAGCTAATAAAGTTACACAGAGGCTGCAAATCCCCAGCCGTCAAAACTACTCAGCTACTGGCTTTTGGGATACACATCGTCCATGGCTGTGTCGCAAACTCCCTCGTTGGAAAACCAGGTCCCCCCACTTTCCCTCAAAACTATTCAGAACGTAAACGATGATATAAGTAATGCTATAATGATACATATCTATGTCTTCATGGCGAATTGGAATAATTGATATTAACTGTTATCAATAAGGGTATTAATATCGCCACTTCAAATATGTTGATAAGCGAATCTCGTCAAGCCCTACATTAACATCACCCCATTGCCCATCACCTTTAACCTCCTCATCATAATATCCTCCTACCCCACCCCACCCCCCACCGTGCTCGGTGCTTAAAAGAGATAATTAATATATAAATAAAATCGATTACATTTCTTAAAAGAATAAAATTTCTCTCTCTCTCTCTCTCTCTCTCTCTCTCTCTCTCTCTCTCTCCTTGAAATATATTTCAGTCATTATTGCACTTTTTTGTCTGAATTTGGTAATTTCCCTCCTCCTCTCATTCGAACCATCGTAACTATGCATTGGTAGTTGGAACTTCAGAGCAAGAAGGACATGATCTCTCACAGCAAGGTTTGGCGAGGCGACATCGGTTTCTTTGGTGGGTGTACATTTGTTGTTATATGAATAGCTTTTACGTTACTATCCGTATCTCTCTGTGAACCAGAATTTATGTATTCTTTGTGTATAAACCAATATACAGAGGCACAAACACACACATGCTGTTCTACACACACACACACACACACACATATACCATTGAGCTGATAACAGACAGGACAGTTCGGTAGTCCGGCAGAATCACAGGAGTGGACGAGTGTTACTCCACCACAAATGTGCTTTTAGTGTGTTCCATTCCCTGTTATCAGTGATTAGTGTTTGAAATATGAAAATTTCATATCCACTGCAAATGCTTAAATTGAAATCAGTAACATATATTATGTTCCTTTTAGAATTTTTAAGATTCACTCTCATAAACAAAGTACACCGTCACTCTTTGGTCTGTGGATTAGGCCTACTCCTGTTCATTGCATGGTTTAATGGGAAGCGTTTGCTAGCTCTCTCCCTCTCTCTATTATCTGGGGAGGACGGCGCTTTGGATAATAGGCCGTTAAAATCCCAAACGAAAGACTACAGTATATCATTCACTAAATCAGAAAATAATTTCCTAAAAATATTGAAATCCTTTGACAGGTAAGATATTCATTGGGTTCATAGAAAGTTTGGCCATAAAATCTCAGGAAGAGAAAAGGAAAGGAAAGCAATGACTCCCACCTCCCCTTCCCTTCCATAAGTCTGTCCATGGAAGAAGAAGAATCAACATCATCTTAAAGGATTCAATTTTCCGTATGGGGGAAGAAGGGCACCGCAGGTAAGTGAATTTGTTTTATTTTCAAGAAATTCAGTGAAGTTCTGTTCGATTCTTCTCCAAACGCCGTCAAATGAGACTCTTCCAGCAGCAAGTTCCTCTTTTGTCCTTCCTCAGGGAAAATGGAAGAAGGTTTCTGTTTGTCACCTGAGAGTTACATATGGACTGCAGTTGGCAGCTGGCGATGGTCAATGTTTGCGACTGTTGTTACAGACTGCGCCTGTTATTTCCAAGGCAAAGGACCTCGCCCCTACAAGATTTAATCTGTGGAGGTGAAGCTGGACATTTGAAGAATCTAAAATATTAAGGGCGGGATTGAAACAACCTCAAACCTACTGATGGTGCCCTTCAGTACAAGAGGAGGTTTATAGTGATGAGTCCCATTTTAGTCAAAAGAGCTATGACTCACAGAAAAGAAATCTCAAAAGGGATGAAGTCTAGGAATAATTAGCATCATGATCTCCAATGCCCAAACATCTCCTAACAATGTGTGAAATCCTCTAATAAACCACAGATATAACTGAATATCGAATTAACTAAACCTTGGGATGTCAAACACCCACGGGGAATTATATAAAGCGCCTCTATCGATTCCCAGCCGGGGCAGATGCGCTTATCAGCTACAAATCCTCGTGGGTATAAGTAATCCTAAGGTATAGAGAATTCGATATTTAGTCTTTTTATTTTGCTTAATATTTTTGGTATAAAAAGTTAAGCGTGCATACGTGACAAATTTACATATATGCATGTATGCATATATATATATATATATATATATATATATATATATATATATATATATATATATATATATATATATATATGTTATCTATGTTGAGAGTTTAATTTAGTTAGCTCCTTCCAATCTTCGAATAATAATCTTTCACCAGATGTGATTTCGCACATAAACTTCCAGCACCTCCAAGTGAGCTTTCGTAGAGGGAAGAGTCATCGTATCTTGTCAGTTCTCGATTATTTCGAGCCGTAAAGAAAGCGTAAAAGAAAAAAAGGGGAGAAAATGATAAAACAGAGACGAACTCTTGCATGTTCCTGCACTTTTGGGTGAGCGCGTAATATCGGAAATGGATTCAGATCATAAAATGCTCTTCGTGGGTTTTGCCTGTGGGCAATTGAGGCCACATTGCCTGTGGGCAATTGAGGCCACATTGCCTGTGGGCAATTGAGGCCACATTGCCTGTGGGCAATTGAGGCCACATTGCCTGTGGGCAATTGAGGCCACATTGCCTGTGGGCAATTGAGGCCACATTGCCGTCACAGAAGAAGTGGGAAGGAATAACCATATTAAGAATCGCTCGTTTTGTTCTCTCGTCGGGCTGGAATGTTGACTAAGGATCATATGACCTCATTTCAAGCGTTTGGTCGTTGTTAATGGACTCGTAACATTAGAGAGAGAGAGAGAGAGAGAGAGAGAGAGCGAGAGAGAGAGAGAGAGAGAGAGAGAGAGAGACAGACAGACAGACAGACAGACAGACAGACAGAGAGATCAAAATAAACATCTTATCGAGCACAGATCGACACATTTCGTCTGTTTCATATTTTCGTTTTTAACAGTTTAGAAAACTCAGTTTTGTGGGACAGAGACAGATAACAACACTGATAGTAATATTACTTTTATATTTATTTTCTCTCTCTCTCTCTCTCTCTCTCTCTCTCTCTCTCTCTCTCTCTCTCTCTCTCTCTCGTTTCAATTAAGAAAATCGACTTCAACACGAAATGGTATGCATTTACGCATGTATATAAAACATATCTGTACATGATATAAAATTGTGGGTGTGCAGGACCGCACGAATATATACGTATTTAATGTGCATGCATATAGTTACACAGACAAATGCATGCGCATGCATACATATCATACATACATAAAAAATAGACGTTTACATCAGCCCCTTCATGCATCAATTATATATACGCATACACACTCACACATATATATACATATATATATCATATATATATGTGTGTGTGTGTATTTATGTGAGTGTGTGTTGCGGTGGGCGGGGGGAAATAACAGCTAGAGATCAGATAAGCCTTTCCTCCAAAGAAGAAAAGTAACCATGCTTCTGGACTTCTATGGGGTACAGTGATACATCGAAAACAGCCAGAGAACGGATAACATACTTAGCTCGGGTTTCCAGTGTGCGTGTGTGTGTGTGTGTGTGGATGTGGTCCAGAAAAGGAAAAATTCATGAAAGCCGATTTTTTAAGGAGAGAAAACTGGATGTCCTGGCACTGAGTGACACAAAGGTAAAAGGGCAGGGTGCCTGCAGTAATGGGAAGGGCAAAGAATGATAAAAGTACAGCTAGGAAAAGGATGCCACTTTTAGCTCACATGAGATTATGTGGATGACTGACAAATGTGTTACCATAGTTCAGAGATCGTGCAGATATGATTAAGTGAGGCAAGAGGACTTATGATTGAAAATTTGTATGGTACGGAAATGCAAAAGAATGAGAGAGAAAGGGCATTTTATAAGACCTGAATCTGTAACTGAATGTGAGAGGGTAGTTGTGCTAGATGATTCGAATGCAAAGGTAGATGACAGAAAGTGGTGGAATTATTGGTTGTGTGGAGTTCTTGGCGTTAATGAATCTCGAGAGAGTTTTGTGGTAATGGGACTGATTGTTGGAAACAAATGGTTTTCCAAAAATAATGTTCATAAATATACTTGGGAGAGAGTAAATGATGACAGAGTTTGTTAGATTATTTGTTATTCTGTAGTGGATGGAAATGCAAATTGGATATAATGGTAAGACGTGGTTGATGCAAAAGTTCATATATATGTGCATATATATATATATATATATATATATATATATATATATATATATATATATATATATGTGTGTGTGTGTGTGTGTGTGTGTGTAAATATAAGGAGCCTAAAAAAACGACGAAAGGTAAACAGTTAATGGTTATATATTTCTATCTTTTGGCATTTTTGTGCGCTCCTTTTATTAGATGGAATTCTGTTTTAACAGAATATATTTCAGTCTAATATATATATATAGTGTGTATATGTATGTATATGTATGTATATGTATGTATATATATATATATATATATATATATATATATATATATATATATATATATATATATATCCGTGTGTGTGTGTGTGTGTGTGTGTGTGTGTGTGTGTGTGTGTGTGTGTGTGTGTGTGTGTGTAAGTTTAGGTTAGAAATGAAGACGTGAAAAAATGGCTGTAAATGTAAGGAGTCAGATAAGGAAATGAACCGATAAGAAGGACGTGAGAAGAGCATATGAGCTGATGTGGCTGAAAGATGAGCCAGGGGCCCATTTTTCACCCACATCCTCCATGTGCCTCAGCCCTTGCCCAGGGCTGAAGGCCTGGAGGAGGAAAGAGCAGAGAAGAAGACTGGAATATTTCACGGTGGCGTCACAAGAACACCAGAGTGTTTGTGGGTGCACAGGGACACCAGCATCAGGGAATAAAATCTCTAAGTTCTGAGAAGAAGAAATGAAGTTTTGTAACGAAAAATGAAACTGACTCAGATGCAATAACAGGAAAGAAGAGAAGATCAAGTAAACAACTGAACTTTAGAAGCAATAGAGAGTTTATATATCATCTTGCAGCATAATTTCACGCCATGAAGTGTAACAGTGATGAGGATGGTAAACAATGGAATAATAATAATAATAATAATAATAATAATAATAATAATAATAATAATTACAACTGTTCCTGTGACTACACTAAAGACCAACCTATCTTTTACCTCACCTCTTTCATAGTCTTTAAATTGGTAGTTGTACCTCAAAATTCACGATCATCGTTTCAAGCAAATTCTTTCTCATAAAGAACCAAAAGATTCTTAAAAACAGGTGGACATCTCATACATTTTCTGGAAGAGTTTTAAAGAAGTTATTGTCCAATTCATATACTCAAGATCCCTAACAAAAAATACATTTTCTGGAAGAGTTTTAAAGAAATTATTCTCACCATTTAAGATCCCTAACAAACAATAAAGAAACCAATAAATTATACAAAACAACTGAAGACGAAGACTATCGAATGACCAAAGTCCAGAGGACAGAGAATACAGAGGATCGACAAGAAGACTGTAAACTGTCTTCTTTCAGAGACGAAATGATCTTCTTTGTGACTCTCCTGTGCAGCAGTTCAAAAGGTCTCTTCGGATTTGTCTTTTCTCTTCATCATCACCTTTCTTTCTTTCTGCTGCTGACGTTCCCTCCTCGATGTTACCCGCGGGACTCTTCCTTGCAGGACAGTGAATGACACAATGAATCACTTAATGCTGCTTCGTGCGGCACCTGTTCAGTCACATTACAAGGACGACGTTTGAAGGAGAGAGAGAGAGAGAGAGAGAGAGAGAGAGAGAGAGAGAGAGAGAGAGAGAGAGAGAGGCGGGGGGGGGTGAAGGCGGATGGGAAGGGGAGAAAGAGAAAGTTTCGTTATCTAAATTTAACTTTTACACACACACACACACACACACACACACACACACACACACACACACACACACACATATATATATATATATATATATATATATATATATATATATATATATATATATATATATATATATAT
>JANJGK010000042.1:2220193-2237451 GCA_039081455.1 Macrobrachium rosenbergii
TATATATATATATATATATATATATATATAATTTATATGCATGTATATATAAACACACACACACACACACACACACACACACACACATATATATATATATATATATATATATATATATATATATATATATATATATATATATATATATAGAATTTATTACGAAAAGCTTTGTTAAGCCACTTTATATCTACGTTAATTATACAGGGAAGATTAAGTCATGAGTAAACTGAAATCTTTATTAGCATAATTAAATGAAGTTTAATTAGAACAGGTATCATCACAGAGCACCTCCAGACATTCATTACCTGATTGTCCTTACGAGAGATTTACTTTTAATGAAAGAGGAAATTTATTCATAGAAAAAATGTCATCCTGTCTTTCATTTATATTATTATCAGGTGGTCACGCACCACTTAAAAGGAAGAATTCATTAAAATTACCTCAAAGTGAAAACAATATTTGTTAATAAGCGGGAAACAGAATTCTGCACCAATTGCACCGCTCGCTAATTCTCTCATCACGAATCTCTAGGAGCAAAAGCGTTTGCATTTGACTTTGTCGTGTGCAAAGGAAGAAGAAGAGGAATATCATCTTTTATATCATTTATTATACCTACACGTGGAAACTGAGTAGTCCACGGGGAGGTGACTGGAGTTGATCATTGTAATGTAACCTTAACCACATTCAATCTTTTCCACGACGTTAATTGTCTAGACAATACAAAAGATTGATTGATTAATTTAAGAAAATTTGGCGTTTTGAGCCATTCAGCGCTTGAGACAATGAAGAGAGGAATTTCAGAGGTTCACAACAAGATAAAAAGATCAAGAAAATAAAGGAAACGAAGTACAAGGATCTAAAGGTGGAGCTGGGAGAATCCCCCTCAGTTGCACTAAGCATAGTTAGAGGGGTTGGACAGCAAGACTGAAGACAGGAAGAGTAAGTGGTGGTGAAGTAGAAGGTTCAGGATTTGGTGCAACTAGGGGCCGGAGGGACGCTGCAAACATCCTTTAGTAATGCCCACAGTGCACCACGTGTGGTGAACTGACGCGCTAACCCCTTCCGGGTTTCATGCCGTGCTGATGTCGAGGCTTCTGAATCACTAATCAAGGCCTTCGGTTCGGACGTCAGAGAACCTCGTCAGGAAACAACAAAACACCGAAAATATGAGGCTTCTGCGACGTCACCGGAAGAGGTCGTGATGATGACGTGCCACTGAAAACGTCGCCAAGACGGGTCGAGCATCAACAGACCCTCAGTATCAATACTACAATTCTTTTATTACTGATCAAATCTGTATCACCAATCTGTTTATTAAACTGGAAGCAGATCAGATTGCTTAATATTTCCTGACTGAAGACTGAAGTGTCTGAGTCTGGAGTGATGAAGATGAGCAATAACAGACCACGTTCCAGGAGTCTGAAGCCTGGTTCAATAAATAATTCTTTCGCGCAACATATTTTGGAAGAGGATTAATAATCTATGTTCCTTGGACGAGATGCGATCTGAATTGACCCGTTTCTCTCCAATACCTGTCTGTCGAAAATAGTTCTCCGTATTTAATTACGAAGTCTCCTTCCATATGTTTTGTTTTTACATTTATGATTAGCCTTCCTTCGACAAGGAATGAAACAGGAAACAAATCAGGTCGAATCAACGGATGCATAATATTCATCATCGTCAGTATAATGGAACGGAATGGAACATAAAATGTTGGCAAAAGGCCAAGCGCTGGAACCTATGAGGTTATTCAGCGCTGAAAGGGAAATTGAATATGAAGGCTTTAAATTTGTAACAGGAGGAAGTCCTCGCAGTTGCACTGTGAAACAATTGTTAAGAGAGGATGGAAAGTAGATGAAAGGAAAAGAATATGAACGGAGTTACAGTAAAAGGGATGTAAGGGGTTGCATCTGGGGGCCGAAAGTAACACTGCAAAGAAGCTTCAGTAATGCCTACGGTGCACCGCGTGAGGTGTACTTACGGCACTACCCTCCTACGGGATCATCAGTATAATAATTATTTCGGTTTCAAAAATGCTCCGCTGCAACAAAGAGTTTGGTCTGTCCTTTTCAATTCTGTAACCATAAATTGGCTGCTCAGATCGTCAGCACTTCCCCCAAAAGCAACAAAACCCAATGGCCACAGAAAGGCTGATCTGTGAATGAGGTCACTTATCCTGACTGACACGAATTCTTTCCAGAGGAATTTCGTTAAAACACAAACACTCACGCGGCCACAATCATGACGTCCTCTAATTGTGTTGATGGGGCAAATGCACGAGACTGTAAGGACATTTAATCAATTATTTTCCAGTTTAGTTTATTTTGGCTCCATCAAATTTGGATGTTAACGATGCCTCTCATCGACCGTGGAGAGCTAAAGAGTAGACCGGGATTTCTGAATGCTCCTTAAGTTTTACTCTCCACTTCTACTTAGTCGAGTGTAATGGCGCCCTCAAGGGTCATAAAAGCCATTGGCTGCACATTCAATTTAACCACTGACACTAAAAGGGTGGAGAGAGAGAGAGAGAGAGAGAGAGAGAGAGAGAGAGAGAGAGAGAGAGAGAGAGAGAGACATAAATTACCAGCAGCTCCCTCACCAAGTCCCTAATTGCTAACTGATTCCCTTCACAACTTCACAAGTACAAATTTAGCCTAAAAATTTTGTTGAGCAGGCGTACACGAGTCTCACTTTGTAGTTCATTTGTTATGTTGTCTTATTTACTTTACTTCGTTATTTATCTTATTTTTTTCTCTTCATTTGTTTTTTACATGCTTTTATTTAACTTCTGTGTCTGTATGTCTGTCTGTCTGTCTGGGTCAAATCTTGTAACTCAATTTTCGACCCGTTCCCTTCGTCCGATGGACTTGAAATTTTGTATTGTTACTCAATCCCGGTGACAGTACAACTTCACATGATCAGTAGGTCAGCAGTGACACCCAGTGACTCTACAGTGACCTCTCCCAGAATCTCAGGATTTGTATGAAGTGAATAACTCTTCGGATTTTTCATACCTTCTTTGACTCGGTAGAATAAGTTAATGACACTGCGGATTTTTCAAGCCTTCTTTGGCTCGATAGGATATCACGTTCAATTTCGTTAGCATAAATCGGTTACAATTTCTGTCAAAACTAAAAAAAATTATGAAATAAAATAAAATATATGTTTTTTTTTAAACACGCTTTTATTAAAGTGCACTAAAAAGTAAAAAAAAAAAATAATTTTTTGACACACACCACGGTTTTCCTACAATTAATCATGTCCACAAAAATAAAAGCGTGGGCGCCAAGCATGGAAGGAAATGCTACAATAAAAGAAATATATCTTATTAATACTTGTATCATTTCCTTCCATGTTTGGCGCCCAAGCTTTTATTTTTGTAAACAAAAAATCCTGGTGTGTCTCAAAAAATTATTTTGTACTTTTCAGTGAATTTGAATAAAAGTGTTTAAAAAATTCAACTTTTTTCATTAAACTACTTTTTATATTTTTTTATCTGTTATTTCTCTTCCATTGTTTATCCTTGACTTCTCAGTTCCTCTTCTGTATTTGCTGTTTTCATTATTGGCGCACTTGGGGCTGTGGCATTTTGCTTTTCCGACTAGGGTTGCTTATATAATAATAATAATAATAATAATAATAATAATAATAATAATAATAATAATAATAATAATAATAATAATAATAATAATAATAATATTAAGTTGAATGTCTAAGTAAAACATTTGTCATCAGAAAGGGCCTTTGGAAAAAAAAAATCAAAACTCAAATCGACAGAGCAAAAGCACTTTTGTGCTTCTGTCACTTTCATCTACAATTATTATGGAAAAGCAACTGTTCGTGAATACTACCCATGCGTCTACAACATTGAGAATATATATCTCGTCTATCAACTTCTGATACGTGAAGGAAAGAGTAGGCTTTGAAGATTCCATTTAAGAATTTTCATAAATTTTTCAAAGACAAAAAGCACTTCTCCATTGGAAATACCAAACAGGAAGTACGTTGGTATTTGATGCTTAAGTACAATAATGACATGAAACATGAGAATAAATAAAAACGGAAAACCTCTGCATTATTATTTTGAAGTATTTACAGGCAGGTACCGTATAAGTTATGACGTCAGAGCACTGCAATGTTAATGCATGAGTCATTAATGAGTCAGTGAATAAAATGTATACAATGAATGTCCAGGTTTGGGATCTCTTGTTGTTCAGACCAACCCGCAAGAATGAAATTCCAATATGAATAAAAGCAATACCGGAATAATGCATGAGTACCACATGAGTAATGATACATTTGAGCAATGATTCTGGAATAAATACAATGAGAAGCATTTTCTGATTTACTTCCTCAACTAGATTCACTGTTTCTTTCTGGTATTAACAATTTAAATACATTGCCTAAGATTAAGTGCTACATAAATGATAAGTAGATATGAGGACAAATTCTAAAAAAAAAAAAAGGATCTTTGCAACAGCCGATTCAGTCGCTGAAGCTTGTTTACAAGGCGCTTACAATTGTGGAAGGGCTTGCGTGACAGGTGCTACCACCATCATCTGGCTGCTACAATTGTGGGTTTGGTTAGAGGTGGGATTATGATAAAAAAAAAAAAAAACCTCGGGATTGTATATCTTGGAAAAGGGCAATTTACTTTAAACTCCTGCAATTCATTCAGGCAATAAAACAAACTTTCACATTTTTATTCAGACAACCCACTTTAGGTGGGAGGTATTGTTAATATTTACTGGCAGTGTCCTGTACCAAAACTGATGTCTACACTATTCCCTGTAAAGATTGTGCCCAAGTCTATGTCGTGGAGGCTTGAAAAGATTGCTCAGTCAGATTAGCCAAGCATGAAAATGTATGTAGGAGCGGGGCAGTAACAGAACCGTAGCCAACCAGTGTCTCGATTTGGACCATCACATTTCCTTTGACAAGGCAAACACTATCTGAAAGTCGCATAATACCAATAAAAGAAGAAGAAGAGTAGAGGGAGCACTCACCAGACAGCTGGATACTTCCCAAGGAAACAAGTCCTTCACCTCCGAAGACGTATTCAAAGACCAGTTATATGCCTGACGCCCAATCCACGATTGGATATTTTAGGAGATACTGCTCCTTCGGCCAGCAAACGACTTAATTCCCTATGCGATAACAAGAAGACGCCTTCAAGAAATGATGAGACTCGACTAAGACCCCAAGAATGAGAGTTGCCATTTCAATTGCCCTTTTAAAAATTGAATATTTTTACTTTTGTCTTTGTGAACTTTGTCATCTTTTCTTAGTCCAGCTGAAGAGGACCTCAACGAAGGTCGAAGGCTCCTGTTCTGTATTTACTCACTTCAATTCTGTTGTAAAAAGTGGCTTTATAGTTTCAAAAAGCTATGCACTTTTTTCCCATTTAAAAGACTTAATGGGAACCATAATTATCAAATAATTTCAAATTGTAATATGAGTAAATTTTCGCTCATCTTGTTAGGGAATTCTCTAGAAATCAGGAACACCTACGTTTGTTTGACCCAGTGCATTAAAATTTCTTTATTTGAATATATATATATATATATATATATATATATATATATATATATATATATATATATATATATATATATACACACATATACATACATACATAAATATATAATGTATGTATAGGAAGTCCCGCCTTCAAAAAATAAAATTTTGCAAAAACTTTGGTTAAAATGCAAAGTCATAAAATGCCGTGACTTAGGGGCAGTAGTTACGTTGAAAAAAGAAACGCTAATAAATTAAGCGAAACAAAATTTGTTTTTATTTTCAAAAATAGAGTTGATCAAGTTTAAACCAAATGAGTAATAGATTTTTCAACTATGAACAACCTTTCAAACCCTCTTCCGGCATTCTCATGGCATAAAAATAAACTCAAGTCTTTAATGATATGTGGTTATGACATGAAAATTTAAAATTATGAAAAAAAAAATGTTTTGTTTTACTCGTTCAAACCCTCTTGCAACTATTTAAGTTTCTTAGGTAGTTGCAAGAGGATTTGAATGAGTAAAAAAATTCATAATTTTCCATTTTCATGTCATAATCACATATCATTAAAGGCTTCAGAAACTATTTTTACCGTGATGGACCTCTCTTTGAGTGCCTAGTGTTGCGTATCTAGTGAGTGATAATCAAGGATGGGTAGAAAAAGATGGAAAATGATCAGCTCTTTAGTGAAGGAAAGGCGCATTTTTACACTTCATAGACTTTTTTACGGAATAATAATAATAATAATAATAATAATAATAATAATAATAATAATAATAATAATAATAATAATAATAATAATAATAATAATAATAATAATAATAATAATAATAATAATAGCACAAAATCAACTACACAAATAAAAAAATAACAGAATTAGGAATACCAAAAATTTTGTGATAAGTGGGAGTAAAAGAATAAAAGGCAATAAACAGAGAAAATGGTCACTCAACAAAAAATGCCTATCAATAAACAACATAATAAAAAATGAACACCTTCCAAAAAATGCCTAATTCATAAAAAAACTAATATCGTCTTAACACTCACCAAAACAGAGACGGCTCAATGTTTGCTTCTGAAAATGAAAAAAATTAAGACGATTATTGCTGGAATAAACTTTGATCAAAGTTATTAATGTGGGAATTGCATCCGCATTTAGCTATTTTTTTTTACTCTCTCTCTCTCTCTCTCTCTCTCAGACTCTTACCATTAAAATGTAATAAGAAACCCCGAGTCATTCCCGCATTCCAAAGCAAATCGGGGGTTGGCACCAGAGTCCACGGCAGGGAGGGAAGGAGGCACTAGGCCCTGGCACTAGAACGACGTCGGCATAACAACCCAAGAGGTCGTGGTTATGGTGGTCCGTGTCAGAGGAGTCATCGTGCCAACTTTTCTTTGACCCTCTCGCCCAAAACTCCCTTTGCCCAGCGTTAAAGACTTCGGGGCGGTTTCAGAATTAGGTTGGAAATACGGAAAGCGGGACTCTAAATCTTTCTCTTCCCTCTGTTCAACCAGAACTAAGATCGGTCAGCCAGAAAGCGGCCAATATTTCCTTCCTTTCTTTATCTCCTGCGTCTCCCGGTCACTTGACCCATATACTGATATGATGTTATTCCTTATTCTTAGATAAATTCTATTTTAGTACAACTTTGCTGTCTTTCAACAAACATGAACTTATTCATTTTTTTTAGATTTATCTACTTCAGCTATTATTTAATTATGGAATACTTCATTCAAACAGAGCAACAATACTTAGTTTTTGCATGCTTTTATTTAACTTGACTTCTGCCTGCCTGTCTATCTGTTTGGGTCAAATCTTGTAACTCAATATTCAACTTGTTCCCTCCGTCCAGAAGAATTGAAATTTCGCATGGTTACTCAATCCCGGTGACAATACAACCTCACGTGACCAGAAGGTCAGCAGTGACCTCTAGTGACCCAACAGTGACCTGTCCCAGTATCTCAGGATCTGTATGAAACTCTTCGGATTTTTCACAATTTCTCTGACTCAGTAGAATCTATCTTCTACATACCCCTCCCCTTCCATCTTCCCCCTCTCCTCCTTTCTCCTCCCCTCCCCTCCCACCTCACCTTCCATCTTCCCTCCCCTCCCCCTCCCCTTTCCTTCCTCTTCCTTCTTCTATCCCCTCCACCTCCCCTTCCCCCTTCCTTCCTCTTCCTTCTTCTAACCTCCTCCTCTTCCCCTCCCCCTTCCCTCCCGCTTCCCCTCCCCCGTAAACGGATATCAGTTTCGTTAACTACAATTATAAATCGGTTACAATTTGTCGAAATTAAAAAGTAAAAAATAAAAATAAAAAAAATTTTAAAACATGCTTTTACTAAAATGCACTAAAAAGTAAAAAATAATTTTTTGAGACACGCCAGGATTTTCTTACAATTAATCATGTCTACAAAAATATAAGCGCGGAAGGAAATGCTACAAGAAAATAAATATATTTTTTAAATTCTTGGAGCGTTTCCTTCCATGTTTGGGTCCCACGCCTCTATTTTTGTAGGCATGATTAATTGTAAGAAAATCCTGGTGTCTCAAAAACTATTTTTTACTTTTTATTGCATTTTAATATGAGCATGCTTTAAATTTTTTTTCATTTTTTTACTCACACAAAACCTGAAAAGTTTTGGATGGAAATACGTTCTCAATTAGTGATAATTTGTCTTAAGTATGTACAAAATGTCATATAATATCAACAACAATTCAAAAAACCTGTGGCACACACACACAACATATATATATATATATATATATATATATATATATATATATATATATATATATATATATATATATATATATATATATATATATATATATATATATATATATATATATATAATTTATATAATATATATGTATATACATATATAGATAAATAAAAAAAAATATATATATGTATATATATATATATATATATATATATATATATATATATATATATATATATATATATATATATATATATACACAAATAAATACACACATACACACACAACTAATCTGAAGCTTCAAGGGTCTGGTTTTCTAACAGTTAAAATAAATCCCTGAGATGAACTCTACTTTCCATTCAACATTCGACTGAATGAATTTGTCCAAAAAATGAATCCTGTCTAAAAAGAGAGCCTAGTAAGAAAACCTGTATATGCAAACCATCTCTTCCATATAATTTTTGGAAGATTAATGCTCTAACTCTTAACACCAAATCGGAAAATTTCTGAAAACCTAAAATAGAATGTAATTTAAAAATTTTCAGAATTCAGCCCCAAAGTTTTCAACTGAATATGGTTAATGGCAAATACACTGAATAAACACTAGTAATATACAAATGCAAACGAAGCTCTGAAGTATATACAATATGTGAACATTAGTTCACCAGAATTCCGAGAATTCATTTCTCTCTTGGGCAGAACTCATATTCTTCTGTAAAACCTTCCACAAAGTTTCGTCCTTTGACAGAGGCGAGCACGAAGTATATGACATTATAAACTTCGGTTGTTACAAGAAGCAAAGGAAATAAATAACGAAAAGAAGATGGAACAAAGAAAATCTTTATGGAATATTCTTATCGAATGAAGGTATATCACAGTGACCACCACTATGGAGAATATGAGACCAATGTTTGTTCTATCAATACAAAATTTAAATTATTCTGATCTGGTATTTCCAAGAGATGAAGATAAAACCAGGACGATTTTATTTAATATAGACTGGGCTCTTATCTCTGCTACGCATATATCGAAAGTTCTGTAGCTTTTGATCATAATTTTGTGAGAATTCTTCGCCATTAAAATATGAATATCATTATGTTGATTATTAATATAAACATCTAACTAAAATACTTATACGAAATAAAAAATATCGCTACAGTTCCTGTGTTTCACCTCCGGAATAAAATGCTCATGAGATTTGCATCAACAGCATCACCAATAATAATAATAATAATAATAATAATAATAATAATAATAATAATAATAATAATAATAATATGAAGGGAGTAGACCCTCTTTTAAGCATGTTCTGTTAACAAGAATGGCAGCATCAGTGGAACTGATTTTCTTCAGTCTTTTCAATTCTTCTCATTATTCTCTTTTCTTCAGGGCTCATATCTGCTAAGAGCTGGCCGACGTAAATAATCTGGATAAGGAGACTAAAACGTGACTATAATTTTCCAGAACTATTTCCTTTCCTTATCTTTCTTATCTTATCTTTCCTTATCCTTTCCTTATTTCCTTATCCAGATTATGTACATCGGCCAGCGCCTAGCAGATGTCAGCCCTGAAGAAAAGAGAATAGTAAGAAGAATTGAAAAGGCTTTGCAGAAAATCAATTCTGCTGATGCTGCCATTTTTTTTTGCATAATAATAATAATAATAATAATAATAATAATAATAATAATAATAATAATAATAATAACAATAATAATGTATTGCTGGCCACAAAAATGATAATTATAAGTGCACTGGAATCTTAACAATACACGTAAGTGGGAAAAGGCAGATCCTGAGGAGGCAAGTTGCAGCCCGGATCCAGACCTCGAGATGACAACCCACCAACATTAAGTAAGAAAAATTAGCAATATGGAAGCATCTTTCCTGAAGGCAAATTTCATTACGGGAGACTGCAGTAGGTGCTGCAATTACCCCTTAAATTACTTTTTCAGTTCTAATTTTCTCAGTAAAAGAGAAAGGAAAATTAATACTGAAATAGGAAACTAAGAGGTAACTGCTGAATGCAATCCAGTGCCCTCAAATAATAATAATAATAATAATAATAATAATAATAATAATAATAATAATAATAATAATAATAATAATAATAATAATAATAATAATAATAATGATGAGGAAATCCACAGTGGTGCAGATGTAAATATGTATTTTAGAAACATACATAATAATAATAATAATAATAATAATAATAATAATAATAATAATAATAATAATAATAATAATAATAATAATAATAATAATAATACAGGTTTTGTTAAACAAAATGGCAGTTTCAACAGCATTTATTTTATATATAGTAAACGCTCAATTCGTCTTATCAACTGTTTTTCTTGGGCTGGATTGGTTGCAAGCAATTGACCGATATTCATATCCGGTAGTTTAGTGATGTGTAGAAGCTAGTTCTCGTGGAATGTCGACTAGTTTCGCCCTCCTCGTTAGGGCATCATTCAGGACAGAATCGCAGGTGTAATGCATGGATTTTTCATCTTTTATATGTGTCTGTTGGTTTGTGGAAAAATGTGTATGCGACAAGTCACCGATCTGTGTTTATGACATGTTCACTGCAGTGTGGACCCACACTAAAAGAGTCAGAAAGATTCAGCCATGTCTAGTAGGAGAGTCATGGCTAAAATTGGTTAAGATACATTTGACATTCGAAACATCCTGTTTCTCTGCAGACACGACGGTAACCTCGGATCTATAAAGGCCTGGAATGAATGAATCATTCCTGTTTGGCGGAAGTACAGACCATACCTGTCACTTCGATGGATTTCTTGCCACTTTGCTTACATCTGTAACCTTCCAGAGTAAGCGTTTGTGCAAATGTGTCTTTGTAACAATCTCATCCATCCCATTCTTCCGTCCTCACTTTTATAAGCTAATCTAATATTTTTTTATGAAATATTTGCAATCCATTTATTGCTTTTCTGTTGTCGTTCATCTTCTCTCTCATCGATTCGGTGACAAAACCATCATATGACTTTCCCACTGGCTAAAAAAGTAAGAAGAAATGAAACATCACTTAAACCCTGTCCAGTTTTGCAAATGATGAATAAATTCAAACTTCAACAAAAGAATTAAAAAGACTAATATCGCTTTGAAAGTCAAAATTCCTCAGGCAAAAAGTACGACAAGTCATTCCAAAGATAAAACAGAATAAAAACCTTGATGAAATTGGCATTGAGGATCATACATATTAATACTTAGATACATAACAAGATAAACAGATCAGATGCCAAGAATTTCTCGGTGTTTGTGTGTGATGATTTATTTTAAAGAACAGGGAAAGCAAAGGGGT
Organism: Macrobrachium rosenbergii; assembly: GCA_039081455.1. Lineage (NCBI taxonomy): Eukaryota > Metazoa > Arthropoda > Malacostraca > Decapoda > Palaemonidae > Macrobrachium > Macrobrachium rosenbergii. The sequence continues at coordinate 2,231,754 of JANJGK010000042.1, forward strand.
TTCATTAGTTACTTAATGAACTGGAAAAAATTATAATCACCAAATAACACCTATCCCAACGTGTTATTTCCAATAAGAAAGCGATTGATTGAATTTATATAAATGATATACTATTGTATGAGAAGCTAGTCAATAAAAATATTAAACTTTCTTGAAGTTTTGTGTACATCTGTTATGAGGTGGTAGATGAAATGAGACTCAACTTCTCCATTTTGTGATTTATGACAAAAGTGCAAAAAGGGGTGCTTGTTCAGGCAGCGTCTCCCCATGAATCTCTCTCTCTCTCTCTCTCTCTCTCTCTCTCTCTCTCTCTCTCTCTCTCTCTCTCTCTCTCTCTCATACTCCACGCACAATCTTACCAATTAAAAGTTTTCACAACTGCCATAAAAAATCAATTTAACAACACAGTTTATACTAATGATGAAACAGAGGTCACTGGAACATGACCAGAAAATATATTACATACAAAAAGTTCAGTATTTTTTCAAGATATATATAAACATGGTAAATGGCAACATATTTTGCATGTGTGTTCTCATATGTTCTTTCTTGTCACGAGGACGAAGTGTGTACCACACTTGAGAAATGACAGCGTCCCCACCCAGATTCCTTCATGATTCAGCAACCATGCGACCAAGTGTCGATGTAATCAGACACAAGAGTTTGTGCTTGATTATCTTCCACTGCCTTTACAGAAAAACGCCTTATGCCATATTTCGTCATCACAATTCTTTCAACTTTGTAAGACAGAGCTCTTCATGTTATTCAGTCATTTAGTTATAGGCTTATCCTTCATATTCCACTTAAAAAAAAATCATACAACAATTATGCCACTATTAATATAAGCATTACAAATCCACCTGATGGAAAAAGTGAAACTTATTAAAACGCAAAGACAAAGGCTCATAATGAATATAAAATTGAGACAAAATACACACCACGTCTCCCTGTTACCTCTGCTTTTTTTCAGAAGGCATTTCGTGTTAGAACTTTATTTGTTTTGGAGCAATTTCAATATTTGCTTTTCATTTATTGTTTTTCCTGCCCATTGTCATTTTTGATATCTGTAGCAGCGTAATAACCTTTTGTGTTCTTTTGAGAGGGAAGGGACCTTACTGCCATAACTTTGTTTGTGTGTGTATTGTTGTAGGTCTCTCTCTCTCTCTCTCTCTCTCTCTCTCTCTCTCTCTCTCTCTCTCTCTCTCTCTCTCTCTCTCTGTTGAATGCACAGTACATGATAATGGTTACAAATGAAGCTTTGTTTATTTTCTATTATCACTATTGGAATTTACTGTTCTTTTATTCCAGTGTTATATTTCTATATTTTACTGCTTCTGAATTGGACATTAAAGGGAACGAGAGTGTACAACAATACCTGATAGACTTTGGGGTTATTGGTTTTACAACAACCATCATTTTCTTTACGTTCAATTTAAAAGATAATTATGTAATTTCATATAAGTTATTGAGTATTCATTCTTACAGGTGCCTCTATCATTTTCACCTTTGCATAACTTAACAATTATTCTTTTCATCCAATCATCAGGAAATTGTCCCGCATCTAGATATACCTTACAAGCAGCTTAATCTCAAACTGCCACACCATACTGCAGCGCCCATTTGTGATCCCACCTCCCTCCTCCTCACATACCCTGCAGTCACTCCCTCAAGCCTTCAAAAAATGTACAGTCTCCTTTTCCACTCTTGTGTTACTCAGTTCTGCTTCTCTTCTATCTTCCACCTCTGACATTATTTCCTCAATATCACTCTTAATCTCAGATCCAATTTTCATGAGCGTTTCTCTCTGCTTTCACTTCTTATAGAACAACACCTTACCCCTTACCCTTTCGCAAGTTCTTGCTCAACTTCACCCTGATTTTACTTACTAATTCCATCCTTTTGTCGCTCCTGTTTTAATCTTGCCTACTCTGTCCATCCACACGGCTTTATGAAGTCTTACGAAATCCTAATCTACTTTCATTCCCTGTCATTCGCCCTAATCCATAATCAAATTTTGTTTTTCTCATTCCCTAATCACACTCACCTGACTTAATTACATTCACAGCCAGATTTGCACACCTTCTTCCCCAACTATCTTTACTTTCACTTCAGAAAAATAATAATCTTAATATATATCCAACTACTCCTCTTCTCGCCTTTACATCCACCAACTTCCTCTCCACTCTACTTTTCCTTCATCATTTTCTTTTTACCAAGTATGGAAGCGAACATTCTTTTTTGGAAGCTCTGTAATTACAACAAGCAAGTCTCTCTTCAAAAGTATTTTGTCAAAAAATCTGCGCCATCTCTTACTCTGTCACCTACATTTGCAGTTAAATCACCAAGCACAACCATCCTTTTGTAATCTGCAAACAAAGCAAAGCAAAGAATCCGACTCTCCCAAAAACTTTCTCTTTCACTTTCATTCTTTGCCTTTCAGGGGCCAAACACACTCACCAATACAACTTTCTCTCCCATCACTCTCGTATTATTATTGACCTAACACTCTCGTGCTCATTCATCTCGAAAATCTTGGGACACTGTATAAACATACATACACATGAACACATACATGCACACATATATACATTATATATATGTGTGTGTTCATGTGTATGTATGTTTGTGCATTATATATATATATATATATATATATATATATATATATATATATATATATATATATATATATATATATATATATATATATATATATACACTTCTTAGATACGCATATCACTACAAGCCTTTGAATCTCGATGAATAACAAACGAAGAAGCCACTTTGATCCGTGGATGGATTCAAAGTCATACTAGTATGACTGACGTTACCACTTAATCCACTGTCCCCGGCTGATACTACCACATAGTATTAATTTCCTGGAGGGGGAAAGAAGTGTAAAGATCACCTCCCGTTTATCAGTTCTCATCTGCACAGGCAATTTACTTAATTTACCTAAGGATTTTATTTCTTTGTCCTACTTCCTGATTCCCAATGCCTTTCTGAAAGTTTTACTCTCATTCAGACAAAATCATGACTGTATGCCAATACAAAGTGTGCTGCACTAATTGATCATCTTACTTTTGGACGCAGTTTGTAGCCAGTGAAGAGCCAGTAGAAAATCCTAAAAAAGGTTGGTCACTCAGCAAGATGAGACTGACCAGAAGAAATCATAACACATTAATGTAGGCCCAGGCAAAGTGTTACAATGTACCCAAGGGGTCCAGCACTGAGGAGCAGAGTACCTGGAGCTTCTTATTCCACTGAATGGTAACACACCAAAAATCAGGTATAGGGTATAGGAAACCCTCTGTAACTTATAATCTGACCCTGGAGAATGAGGAGGTCTATCACTGAAGTCTGATATCCAGGGATATATTTGGCTGATAGTTTGATGGTATGATGAACTGCCCACTCATGCACCTGCCTTACCAACCTGTATAGATAGAGGGAGACTGCAACCTTTGCTTGCTAACATATGCCACAATAATTGTGTTGCTGCTCATCAACACTACCTTGTGACCCACTGACTAATCCTGAATGCTTGCAAGTGAAAATTCTCTCAAATCCCAATTCCTGAGACGAATGAGCCATTCAAGATTGTGTCCAACCCACCTTCAATGCATCCAGAACAGAATCATCTCTGGAGGGAGCGATGAGTTTAGTAGAACTCTCACAAGGAGGTTACAGTTGTCCAACCACCAAGCTAGATCTTCATCACTTCCTGTCTCTGGCAAGAGGAATATCAGAGCACAGGTGGATTCTGTCTGTGAGGCATAAGTTTCTCAAAGGATGGCAGGTGAACAGTAACAATCTACCAAAGCTGAGTTGGTGTTCTTGTTGTGACAGGAACTCTACTGTTACTTCCTGAACTGTTATCCAAAGGTCCCTAGGACTTTTCCTTTTCTTCCTTTGAAGAGACTAGAAGAGGCAAAGTTTGCAACTATATTAAGCTATAAGCCTAAGCACTATGAAGCCTGGAATAAAGCCAAGGACACCAGCTCCATAACTCCTGCTTTGGCAGCCGAGAAAAATAATCCCTTCTGCACCAAGCCAATATTTCTGCTGTTATGTAAAAACCGAGGGAAGCATTTTGACGAGCGATATCAGAGAATCCACCTCCTCCAAGAGCCATTCATTATCTAATGGATGGAGTGATGCCAGAATTAGAGGAAGGGCATCAGACGTATCCCTAACGTTGCGGATGAGTATAGGCAGTAAATACATTGAGGAATGGCTAATATCTCCAGTTAATACAGTGATAAACGGGGAAACTGGAGTGAAACTGAAGCACTGAAAAAAAAGTGAAATATGGAGTATGTATATTTGATATGGCGAAGGTGATTAGTTGATTGCTGGTAATATACAGGAGGTATCCTGACAGAGACAAGCCCGCTATTAGAAAGATGCCGAAAGTAGAACCAACCATGTCGGCAGCTGCTTGAGGCGATTAATTATCATTTTCAAGAACAATGTTAAATCTTCGCAGTGGATGCAATATGAAAACAGAGCTATGTAGAAAAGCGTGAGAAATGGCACTGGAAATATTAAAATAAAAGAAATCTCTGTTAGGAATCTGAAGAGTTTCAATGATGAGGAACAATATGTATGTATAAATACGAGAGAGAGAGGAGAGAGAGAGAGAGAGAGAGAGAGAGAGAGAGAGAGAGAGAGGAGAGAGAGAGAGAGAGAGAGAGAGAGAGAGATTTCTATCTACTCTATTGTCTGAGGAAGGAATTTCTGGGGTTTTAAATCGGATTTCTTCCCTGTTAACGGCCATTCCTCGCATCACTTCCGAAAAGGGATTCGTTTTTTCCAAATTGCCTTATGTCTTTTTCCTTACTTCGCGTTTCGGAACTTGATATGGTTTCCCCATTCTTACGGGATTCAAATATCTTAATATTTTAGCCTCCATTCATATCTCCCACATGATCAACATACAACTCCTGGAAAGCCAGGATATATTCAAGCACAACAATTTGCTCTTCAGAATCAGGTGGACATCATATGTCTTGCAGGAAACAAAGCACATGTCCAAAGATTATATAGCCATACAAGGATACCACTTCATCACAAAATATGTGTCCAAGCTAACAGGACAGATGGCAAAACAATATTGAGTAGAGGGCTAATAACATACTACAGAAAGAATGTAGCTGTAAAAAAACTGTTCAAACCCAAGACCAGATGCAAACACTGACTACCTTACTATATGGAACACATGAGAGTGGAAGGCAGCTATTCAGTACGTGCAATAAATGCTCCCCAGCATATGCACTGGATATTGATAGTAATAACCTTCTAGCTCAGTATCATCCCTTGTTTAACAGTAGGGAACCTTAATGCAGTACATCCAAAGTTAGGCTTGGCAACAGGGAGGAGAAATGTAAATAGCATAGACCTGTACAAATATCTCATGAACAAAGTAAACAAAATAAGGATTCTAAATGATACTGAAGCAACACACATCAAAGGAAACAAGCTTGACTACATATGTATAGTTCGAGATTCAGATTTACTACACAAATGTTGGGTAAGTGGATACCCTCACACCAGATCAGTTTGGTATCTATGCTGAGATCATATTGAACAAGACTTTTAAAAGAACGACCACAACACAAAAGAAAATGTATGTACCAAAAATACTGGAAGACAGCATCAGAGAAAGTATGAATGCCTGGCATGATGGTTATGAAGC
>JANJGK010000042.1:2237551-2240051 GCA_039081455.1 Macrobrachium rosenbergii
GTTTACGCACACGCGCATGCGTAATGCAGTGCCTGTACATTATATATCATCATCATCATCCAGGTGCCATATCCCCAAGGACGTCGGCAATCATGGCTCGCCACTCCTCTCTATTTCCGGCTCTCTGCAGCAACTGAGCTGCAGACATTCTTCCTCCAGTCATTCTCACCAATCCATCCATATATTTTTGTCTAGGTCTTCCTCTTGGCCGACTTCCATTGATTTTACCAGCGAGAGAGAGATGTTCTAGTTCTTGTCTTCTCACTATGTGACCCACAAACCGCATTTGTCTACCTCTCACTGAAGCCAAAAGTTCTCTCTCAATGCCTACTCTCTCTAATACCTGCTCATTAGTTTTCCTTTCTGTCCATGATATTTTCAGCATCCTTCTCCAAAACCACATTTCTGCAGCCTGTAACCTCTCCTCATCTGCCTTCCTCAAGGTCCAAGTTTCACAGCCATACAACAATACAGACCAAACAAAACATTTCACAAATCTTCTCCTAAGATTCATCGATATTTTTGAGTTGGTGACTAATCTCTTTATCTTACCAAATGCATCTTTTGCCATGGATATTCTCTTCCTGATCTCTTTTTCGCATTTTCCATCACTTGTGACAGTGCATCCTAAATAATTAAAACTATCGGTTTGTTTAACTGTTTCAGCATTAATTCTTATATCTGTTCTTGGGGGGATTTCATCTTTGGAGATAACCATAACTTCTGTTTTCTTAATATTTATTGACAGACCTCTTTCTCTGCTTGACTCGTGTAAAGTACTGACTAAAGCTTGAAGTTTATCATGAGAGTCTGCAACAAGTGCTGTATCATCAGCATATCTGATATTATTAATATTGACTCCTCCAACCTTAATTCCTTCCATATCTCTGAGATCTCTCATTATCATTTCACTATATAAATTGAAGAGATCAGGTGATAACACACAACCCTGTCTTACACCTCTCTTGATGTGCCGAGTCTCTGATTCGTCATTTTCTACTTTCACTGATGCCTCTTGATTCCAATATAAATTCTTTATCAATCTTAGATCTTTCCCATCGATATTTATCTGTTCCAATATCCTTATAAGGTCTACATGTCTAACCCGATCAAAAGCCTTTTCATAGTCAACAAAACAAATATATAGATCTTTTTTCACTTCTATTGCTCTCTCCATCAACATTCTCAAAATAAAAATTGCATTTCTTGTCCCTTTATCTCTCATAAAACCACACTGTTCATTGCCAATCTCTGGGAGTATCTTATTTCTTATTCTATTCAAAACAATCCTTAATATTATTTTTGTGATCTGACTCATGATACTGATAGTCCGGTGTTTATTGCACTCAAGTGTTCCTGGTATTTTTGGCATTGTGATAAATGTTGATTTGTACATCTGTGTTGCAGGCTCTCCATCTTCATATATTCCTTCCACTATTTCCATTAATATATCAATGATGTATTCTCCCAGAGCTACCAACATCTCTGCTGCTATTCCATCATCACCTGTTGCTTTATCGCTTTTCATTTGTTTTAAAGATGCCTCTATCTCTGATCTGATTATACTTGGTCCTTCTCCGTTGTCATTGAAGTCTAGATGTTCTATTCTATCATCATCAAACAATTCTCCAATATATTCCGTCCATCTTTCCAATATTTCTTTTGACTCCATTACTATGGTTCCATCCGCTTTTTTGATACCAGTGCTGATACTTCTCTTCTTCTTAAAAGTAAATTCTTTCACCTTATCATACTTTCTCCGTTCATCCCTTTTATCCAAATCTTCTACCTCCTCACAAATCTCATCCATCCATTTCTCCTTTGCCCTTGTGCATTCCCTCTTAATAGTTCTATCCAGAGCTCTATATCTATCTTCATTTTTACCCTTCTGTAGCCTTCTTTCATCCATCATTATCAAGATATCTTCTGTCATCCATTCTCTCCGAGCTCTCCTTTTTGTTGATGGTATTATTTCATTACCTTCTCTTATTGCATTTTCCATATTTTGCCACTTTTGCTGAGGATGTTGGAGCACTGGGCCTTCCTCCTTAAGCTGGTCATATCTATTTCTTACAATTATATTATATTGGTTCTTCATTTCCTGTTTTCAATAATTTCAGTTGCCTCTTTGATTTAGGTGTACTCTTCCTCTGATTTTTCAACTTCACCATCACTGTTGCTACAACTGGTACATGGTCACTATTACAATCGGCTCCTGGGTAGGTTTTCACTTGCTTGACAGAGTTCCTAAATCTTTTATTGATGGTTAGAAAGTCTATTTGGTTTCTAACTCTGTCACCAGGGCTTCTCCATGTCCAGAGATGTCTTGGGTGGTGCTTAAACCAGGTGTTTGATATAATCTGTTCTCTCTCTAAGCACCAGTCTACAAATCTGTTTCCTCTCTCATTTCTTCTACCTAATCCAAAAGGCCCAACAATATCCGCTGTTCTTCCTTGTCCCACCTTCGCATTGAGGTCACCAATAACCATAATTACTTCAT